>VXAA01007436.1:1010915-1024344 GCA_013399115.1 Anseranas semipalmata | reverse complement strand
TTTTTTTTTTTTTTTTGGTCAGGTAAAAGCTCTAATCACTGTCCTCTTCGTTTTCAGCTACAAAGGGCAAAATGGAGTTTGGTGGGTTTTTCTGTTTTTTTTTTTTTTTAGGGGAAACCAAACAAACAAAACACCACCATATATTTGGAGTTTCATTTACATCATCACCTCCTCATTTACCCGCTGACCTGAGCTGCATTCTGCTGCAGAGACCTCACTGCAGACGCAGACACGCACCATCAGCTGACGGCTCCAAAACAGAGCCAGCAACGAGCGTGGCTTCTCATGCAGGTCTGAATTTACTTATGAAAAGGAAAATTGGGGTTCCTTCCTCAAAGGAGGGTTGGGGAATCTGGTCTGTGGAGCCTATGGGATACTTTTCCCTAAACATACTTTCTAGTTTGCCACGTCTTGAGCTTAGTCTGTGATCTACTTTTTCCTTCGGTCACATACACTCTCCCTGATATTGCCTGTCTTTGTATGCTTCAGAGCAGGCACTTTGGGACTCTTCACTGACAGCAGGAAACGCAGTTTTCAGCCATACAAGTGGGAAAAGAAGCATCCTCTACAGATCTGAGTTTCACATCTCTTCTTTGTAAAAGACGGCGTCAGTGCAAAAAAAAAAATCATTTTAATGTGGTATATTCAATTCATATTTGAAACACCAACCTCGATAACTTCTTTACATTGAGGTCATGACTGCACAATTGCTGACATTTTCTAACAGCGAGCAACAGCTCTAATGCCGGTGTTAAAAGCACAGAAATGTTATAAATACATAATGAAGCATTAGAAGAGCTGCTCGCTGTTCCTTCTGCTGTCTTACGCATCACACTTTGTTTTGCAATCTAGAATTGAGCGTAAGTAAGTAGCTGGCTGGGGGTTAAATCTAACACTTCAGGTCACAAAAACAGCTTGGAAAAGGGTAAAATGAAGAGAACAGTTACTGACTTGGGCGTTCATTTTGCTGCTCTGTCTCACTTCATTCATTCCCACACCCCAGGCTGTTCCTGACACCTCTGCTTGAGTGGCTGATCTGCTTAAACCTATGGGTTTGTATTTCTTTCCCATTCCTCCCCCTGTGGTTTCAGCAGGACCGCCGTTCTTACCCAGACCCAGACCTGCAGTCCACAGGTTCTCCTCCTCCATCTCACATCCTTCCCACATCCTCACAAGAAGAGCAGCTTCCTCTTTTTCACAGAGGTGGAATATCCTCCAGTCTCTACAGCATGTCATCGGTGCCACAAACATCCCTCCAATAGGTTTTGATTCATGCATCATCTCTCCACCTATGCCAAAATTGTAAGTGATGACCACCACTTGCCATTTTGCTTACAATACCCCTTCCTTGGGACAGCCTTTGGTACATGTTTTGCACTGAATCAGATTTGAGATTTCTTCTTCCCATTTCCTCCCCAGAAACATCTCCAGAGCGTTGTTCTCTCACCCAGCTCGCAGCTGTGCAAAGCTCACTCTGAAATACTCACAAACTGAGGAAGGCATCTGGACTTTTAAATCGCAACACAGCGTTTACTCCTACCACAATGACTGTGTGATCACAGCAACGAGAGCGGAAAGAAAAGCCAAATGGAGAAGACTGATATTTCTAATGGAAAAAAAAAAAGTTGTTTCTTCGTCTTAATCTTCCTGTGTTGCTTTCCATTAGCAGTTTGATAGCTAGAGAAGAGTATTATTTTTGGCATGCCTAATGCAGTGGGTTTTATCCTGGAATCCTTGAGGCATTTGCAAGAGATGAGGGAAAGCTAACTATGAAAACTCATCTCACGCTTTTGCTTTGGAGCAACCTGTATGTGAAACCTCCAAAGCGCCCAACAGCTCCAGCAAAATGCTTTGGGCTCCACAACTCCAAAAAAGATGATCCTACACTACAGGCACCATCCCAACAGTCTGTATTGAGATCATAGCACTTTTCCAACCTGACTGATTCTATGATTCTAATACCGCTGTTTATCATTTCGGTCCTTTATCCATGGATTGAGCATCTCTGTGTGCATAACAGCAGACTGATACCTCTCAAATGCAAAACTGGGGTATTTAATAGAAGCAGCATTTAAAAAGTGGTCCTACAGCTAGTAGTAGATCTGTTGGTTAATATTTATACCCAAGCTAAAAGCACCTTGGAAAAGGCACTTTTTCAGCCATGTGTATTAATGTTAATGATTAATGTGCTTCTATATGGAGAAGGGAGGAGGAGCAGGCATAGCAAAAAGATAACAATAGTAGGAAAAGGGTTGTTAGGGAAAAAAGTGTAAAGGTCAATGAATGGAGAAACAAGGGTCCATCCTTATACATCCTTATAGCCAGCAAGTTTATTAGCTCTCAGTAAAGGAAGGACAGCATTCTTTGCTGTAAACATAGAAATGTTTCCTGTTGGGAGGGAAGAACCCCCCCCAAAACCTTTACCACTCCTGTTACACGACTAACATCAGGCACTACAGATGTAACTGCATAACACGCATGAAAGAATTCTGGCTGAAGAAATCAAAATTAGGGTGTATTTCCTCACTCTTCCTTTTTGCGAGCAAGCAGACATGACAGGGCAGCTAAATGAGCCATCTAAGACTTAATTTCCACGAAGCACAACTTAGGGTGGAAAAGCGAAAATCGAAGCAGCCTTTAAACCAAGTTACCTATCTCTGAAATACTCTGCAACGCCTTAGCATGATTTCAAAGGTTTGTCACGTGAGTGTTAAAGGATTAGAAAAAGCCTGAAATGTGACCAGACCTTTCAGCAGTTTTGCTCCTTGTGTGGGATAAAGCACGATTCCTGGCTGGGAAGAGGAGGGCTCCTTCCTGATGACCCGTTCTGAGGAAGGACCATGGAGTGCCACTGCCTCCCACAGCACAAGGACAGAGCCACCGTGCAGCAGCTTCTCTGCTGGAGGTTGTCCTCATCTGCTTCTTTGAAGGTTCCTCTTGATCAACCGAACAAGTTCTTAAAATTCAGGTGCCTGCAGCTCTTAGGAAAAACACAGACAAGAAGCACATATACAGCACCCCAGTAGCAGGAAGGGAACGGTAAGGCACGGCCATATTTTAGCTATGTAATCAAGGACTGGTTTTATCACCAGGATTTGATATTCTGCACTATTCATACCAACTGCATAAGATAGTAAACACCCCTAACTCGATAATGTGAATATAGCAATCCTTTGGGAACAACCGCAGCACGGAAATTCACACAAAACTTTGGCTTTAATGTCTGAGCCAGTCCAGTTATTTGAAATGGAGATGCCAGTTCACAGGGCAAGTAACTACCTTTAGAGTTTCAAAACCAGAAATTTAGTAATCCACTAGCAGTCTGTCATTTTCCATTTCATTTCTAATGCCCTTACTGTTCTGGTCATGGATTATCCAGCTTTTGCTTTAAAAATTGTATGCACAGCATTAGACTTGTATTACATAAAGCCGTAATACATTCAGTGTGAGAACAGTTTGGCTAAGATTGCAAACCTCTTACATAAGCTTCAGAGGAAACTGGATTGTAAATGGATTTAGTCTTGATCAATCCGTCCTGAACTATAATCTAGCTTCCAAAAACATTACTGTAGTTCCCTCTTTCTAAGAGAAAGAACGTGAAAATGTTTGAGACTAGCTGATGAGAAAGTAGAGATGCTATTTGCTATGAATGCTTACATTGGTGATGAATGAGTGTTAGCACAAATGTTTTCGCGATACTTGCTTTTTTCCTTCAGAGTGAGCTTTACATTAATTTTATATGTATTTACCATCCATTAATGATGGCACCTATAAAACCAGATTGATTTCCATTCAAAAAAAAAAAAAACAAAAACACAAATCCCTAAAGAAGCAGGGAAGAACTGCCTAAATCAATGGCCTGTGTCAGATGACAAAGACCGGACTTGTTCCTAAGTCATGGTTCAGCAACGGGTCAATGCAAGCTGACAATGGCAGCTAATGGACAAATTCAGGTGTGGATTAATTTTCATAGCTGCAAAACAGGCTTTGCATCTGAAAACTTGCAGAAAGGTGAAGGGATGTGAAAGAGCCAAGATTACGGACAAGGAATCTTTCTGATCCTTAAATCTATGGACGAAAAATTGCATCTGAGAATTGTCACCTTCAGAAAATGAAGTCCTGGCAGCAAGCAATCCCATCCCTCCTCCCACCCAAATCAAGGAGAAAACAAGGAACCGCTCTTTGAAGCTCTCCACGCTGGGGGAGGGCTGACCACTGATAAAAAGCAAAAACAACAAGCAAAACTGAAAAAACAGGGCTGGCTCCCGGTCTGCAAGCCCAGCCATTGTTCCAGGAACCTCCAGAAGCCTGAAGGAATTTTGAGTCCCTTTCACTTATATTTGACTTTTGGTTTTTTTTTTAGGCATGACTAGCAGGGGCGTCAAACTTTGTGAAGGAAGCTTCTGGTCTTACAAAGAGATTTCTTCTGTTTTTCAGTTTTTACTGTGTGTGCTTTTAAAATTAGAGTTCTAATCTGAGTGCAGTTTCCAAATCTATTAAAAGCAGAAAAAATAAAATAAAATCCTGAGATTACAAACTTCTGCTATTACTTCCAGCAATCTTGACTAATTCAAGACTTGTATATTCTCTGTAGAGTAAGCAAATGAAGTGTCTTGCTCCAATGCATTTTACTCCCATTGGAAGGTTTCATTAGCCACAAGAACTTTTTGAAGCTACAAATGCTTATTTTTCTTAAGCCTTGAAGTACCTGCCAGTACTTTTTTTCCCCCTCAAAAAGCAGTACGCTCACTACTTGTACATCTTGAAACTCTAGCAGGCTAAAGGCTCACAGAGCAAGGCACTCAATATCTTAATCAATGCAGCACTTGATGAGCAAGCTTTCAAGATGTTGCTAGTAATCTTACCCCTGAACCATTACGGCTGGGAATCTCAGTTAAATAGGTTAAGAAGTGTATAAGGGAAGAGAAGAGAAACCCGTAGTTTCATATGATGACAGCACTTTGGCTGCAACCTACTGGCTTGGGCCCTTCTTGACCACAGCCAAGTACTTCATTCTTCTGTACATAGGAAATTTGCTTAGTATCGCCTGAAGGCTTCAGCATTTCTTTTATGTAGCTCTGTTTATTGATACCCGTCTAGATGTTTATTCTTAAAAATTTAGGAAATTGAGGTCTCTGGAATCTGCTAATGAAAGGTTTTTTACATTTAATTGAGGCTGACTTTGCATCTGGGTTGGGTTTATTTATTCACATTTCTAGACACAGATGACCTACTACATTATTAACAAATTATATAAACCAATCAATATTCCGTAACATAAAAAGCAAAGTTATTTTGGGTAACCAATGTGAAAAAAGGCACAATACTTCTCCCCAGCCTTTTCAGTTTTACTCCCCTGGTACAGAACACATTTGCTTTAGTAGCTTCCCTTGATATCTACATCCTGCATCTTGTCACAACTACGATCCACAAAAAACACAGGCAGAGTAATTAAACACAAATTTCAAGTTAGAAAACAAAGTTGTTCACATTTGCTGGTAAAACAATCCATATTCCTGTCTGAGTGAGCTTCAAAACACCTCTGTTAACTCGTGCCTCAGATAAGCTCTAAAAATAGCTTGCCCTTAAGAGTTTTGACCAAAACAAATAAGCCAGTTTAATAAGCATCACTCCCTCATAATCCTCACAACGTTATGCCTGCCAAAGGAATTAGGAACAAAAATAGCACTTTTATCTTTCTCAAAACCACCGAACCTACAGGCTCCTAACAGAGTTTCAGCTTGGAGGAGTGCAACAGCCTGAGCTATATGGCTTTGGAAAGGAAAGGCAGAAAATGGTTAATCAGCTCTTCTAGTATCTTAAAGGGTAGGATGTATTACAGCCAACAGAACAGAGAACAATTCCACAAGTTCAACCTCAACCCCTGTTTGTGGATTATCAAGTGTTTACACACTCCTCAAGGCACAGGATTACAGATACCAACCGTGAAGCAATTGAACATTGTGAATAACCTCCAGAACAAACCCCAAATTGCAAGTACTGTAAATAACAGATGGCTGTGAAAAATACAGAATGAACACGTGAGAAGACCATACCTTTCAATGAGGCTTTTCATTAAAACATCCACACTGGAACAACTTGTATTTCTCCCAAGTATTGTTAAATGTTCGTGTAAAGTTCTGTGTTTCAAAAACTCCTTCTGCCACTACCAGGATATTTAATGGTAATAAAACCTGATATTTTATTCACACCAAACATGCCATGGAAACATTTGTTACACGTGTTTTTTTCTATGGAGCTGGTGTCACTGTCAGACCTGAGCATCTCACCCAAAACAGATATCCGACACCCAAAATCCTGGAAATCAATCTGGAGATTATCAATCTACTGTGTCCATCTGCTGCACTATTTTAAAAAATCATATTTATTGACAAAACTTCACATCCAAGTTCCTGGACTTGCTTACTTTGGACCCAAAAACTACTGCTTGTGTTGGATGACACACTAATGAGAAAGACTCTTTTTGTGTAGCCATAGCTAAAGAACAACCACGATTAAATCCCCGTGTGCACCCCTGGAAAGGTGCTTGCTAGTACTTTTCCATACTTTGTACATTTCTCACTTTGAAAGACATGCATACTTTGTGCTATGCAAGGCATTTCTACCTAATATTGTCAGAAATAGAAATTATTAACAGCAGATTCTCAACAGGAACTTATGGCAGCATTTATAAACTATCTCTGCAAGTGAGGGATGAGTCTTCCAATTTCTCCAGAAAGACCCAGAAAACCAGCAGAATGGCCAATATCTGAAGATAGAGGATTACAGAGAAAAAAGAGATGCTTTTAATTAAAATGATGTAAAATGAAGTGTAAGTGGTTTCTTGTGTATGGTTTAAGTACTCACAGGAGCAGTGGGAAGACAGCTGGATAAACACTGCACACCACCAGTGTTTCCCTCCTTAAAGACAGAGGATACCCACAAACACTTTTAAGTATCATTTGGAGGGATAAAAATTCTTTTTGCTGCAAAGCTTAGTAATAAAATATTGGAATATTTTTTCTACCTTTCCAATGAATTTTAAATTTCCTGACTAACCATAATAATCATTACAGATTTTTGCACTTTGTAAGTTTTACCTCTAAAGCAATAAAGTGATAAAGAGAATTCTTAGAAGTAGGTATTTTCATTGTGAACAGATAAAAACCAAAGTGTGCACACTCACTACGGGTGTCGGAGCATGCAATGAAGCCAGCAACCTCACTGAAGCTCCACTGAAGCCAGTGCTTCAGTGCGATTTACCACCTCGACTTGCATCTTGAACATTTTTGGCTTCTTCAAGAAGAGACAAGATTAATGCTCTTCTCACAGTGTTCGCTGAAGGCAAATAAAAATGAAGCTCATCTTACCAACAGCATATTATTAAAGAGAGTAATGCAAGTGGGAACGAAGTTCTGAGAGCTGAGTTATTAGACACCCAGCCACAGGAACCAAAAAACATAGTTAGGACATCACAGAAGGGTCCCAAAACGTATTCAAAACCCCTCCTAGAAAACAAAGCCCCCATGATACGTATCTCATCACACTGGGAACATATGGATGCTTGCTGCCAGCGGAGTCTGGCTGGGGAACAGCAGCCCTCGTGCAGAGGACTCGAGCCAGCCCAGCACTGAGAAACCACCGCTCTGTGCCGGGAGGTCATTGTGCAAGCCGTCCAGGGTTTGGAAAAAAATATCATGAGCTAAAAATAATCTGTAATCTTTATTTTTAATGTTCGCCACTAACTTCTGTGACGCAAACTTTCCTAAACAGTTGTTGGATGCATTTCTGAAGTAGATAATGAAAATTTGGGACATTCTGATTTTTCTTTCTCAGCACCAGTATGAAAACCTAAACGTACACAAATGTCTGGATATGGTATGAGAGAGCTTATCTGACCTCAAGTTGCTTTTTTGTTGTTTATAACGCACAGTAACAACCACCACCCCGGCACAATGATGAACACAGCTTTAGGACATGCAGCCTAAGAGTCTTTGAACGTTAGCCAGCAGTGCAAGAGAACGGAGGAGAGACTTAAGCCCCGCAGAACCAGAGGAAAGAGCATCACTGAATGAGAGCTTGCAATCTTTTCAAAGACAATTTCTTAAAGAAGGGGCAATGCCTGCTGCCCAGGTGAGTTTGAGGTAACTTCAGAAGACGGCAATACTCTGCGTCCCACCGGAAAATTCTCTGAAAACAAAGGGCTCTGTCAGCGTGCGATAACTTCATGAGGGAAAAGCAAACACCTAATTGCCAATAAAAACACTGCCACGCAATTTTTGAGATAATGGCATTAAGAACAACGTCCAAACTAATTATGTTTAGGTGAAGAGATCTAAGCCTTTCTAAGCTGGGACGAGGGGCTGGGCTGGTTTCCTCCCTGAGCGTGACTTAAGGTCAGCAAAATGCCCCTAAAGCTTTTTGGGTGCCCTGGATAAACTGGGGATGTTGAGGAACCACAGGGCATCCCAGCACGGGATGACACCTGCACACAGCTCTGCTGTGACTGCCGGTGGAGGTACATGTAACGGTGTTGTGGACAACACCATGGGTCAGCAGGACTTCCCTCCAGACATAAGGGACAATACTGAACAGAGGGGGGAAGACAAAGGGGACAGCGGGAGGTTTACGAGGAGGCTTTTCCATTTGCAGCATTGCTGTGTCCGGCTTCTGTTTTACTAAAACCAGGAAGGTTTCAGTGTTGTTTAGGGGTATTATCTAGTAGTGGTGTCTGCACTTAAAGAAACAGGAAGGACGATTCCACCTTCACATAACCAGGAGCTGTGCAAATCTCACTGCACCTCCCTGCAACGCAAACAGGGGGGGTCGCAAACCATATGTGCTGTCACTAATTGCAGCAAATAGGCATTAATTATTCGAGAGGAAGGGAAGCCTTGGTAAAACAAGCCCTCTCCTTGGGCGAATACACCCTGCCCCAAAATATTTTCCAAGAAGCAATTTGTAAACCATAACAGGCATTTTGATAGTTAAGTCAGCAAGCAGTTGCTGGAAATTGCTCCCATCAGATAACATCCTTGTCCTGAATGCAAAACGTTGAAAAACCAAGTGTCTGCAACTGCTGCCCAGCTGGCAAGAGTGTATTGCTTGCAATGGTTGAGCCTTCTGCACTTTACCAGACAAAAACGTCTTTCTTGGGAGATGTGACTTTATAATCAGGCACTGTAACAAGGACTTCAATTCAATGCCAAGAAAACAATAGAGGACCCAATCCTTCCCACGTGAACGAGCTGAATGCTTTATTTATTCAGGTCACCGTAAGGCAAACTAAGTTTTAGAGATCAGGCCTATGTTTTTCATGTAGCAAAGCCAAAAGGGACTAAATTTAAATACTGCAAATAAAAGAGACACTGTTCCAGTCCTTCAGCAGATCCTCCTCACCGCTACTCCTCTTTCACGAGGCACCTAACAAGCCAACAATAAGAGCAGCCAAACCTCATAGCAAAACACCTCTTTCCCTGCTATAAAGAGTGCAGAGAGTGCCATCTGACCCACAACTGCAGAAATGCTGCAACAATTGGGAAAAACGCCTATTTTCCCTCCCGGGCTTTGTGCATGCATGCACAACCATGTCTTCTTAAGTGTATGCACACCAGCAACCCTGCCAAACCACTGCACCAACGTTACAAAAAAATCACTTTGCGGAGTTGATTTATAAATGCTTTACCCTGGGCATTAAACTAACATTATTCAACTGCAAAAGCAATGATAAATTACAGCATGTGCATGTGCGACAGTAGGCAGAATATCAAATGACAGAAATAACACTGTCTCCTTCATTGTTTATTGTTTTTCTTCCATTTTCATTTAAAATGCACTTTAGAGATAAGCACAAAAGACTTTTTTCCCAGGTCAGATACAATGAACTTGTCCTGAAAGAATTTAACCTTACTTTCTCATCATTCTCCAGAAACACTACAAAAACAAAGCTTTCTGCATGCTGGGAAGAGTGGAAACAAAAAATGAAGCTTTAAAAACCAATCACCAGTGATACCACCAGTGAACTGTAATTCTCTCCTGTCCCAGTGCCAAACGCGAAGAATTTGCTTTGCTCATCCTCACATGGCTGTGCTGTTCAGCTGTTGCCCATTACCTCACCACCTTTTTCTGTTTGGTTTTTTTTTTTTTTTTGGCCATGCAAATACATGCACAGCATGACAACACGGATAATTGGATTTTTGGAAGGCAAAGTTAAATTGAAGGCTCCAGCTTCTCTGTGAATACCTGGGTAGAGGGCTGAAAGCAAAGCTGTGGTGGTGTGAGCCAGACGTAAGCGCAGGCTTTCCTACCAGCAATCTTTCCAGCATGGTTGGTAACACTGAAATGTGAAAATTTGAAAAGTCTTTTAAAATTGGTATCATTTGCAGGACAGGATTTGACAAAACAAGTCCTTAAACTGAAAGCTCCAAAATGAAATCCAGCAAGAGCTGTTTCCTTAACAATAAATTAGCTGATATGTGGTTTCGAAGATACATATTTTGCATGAACGAATCTCCTCATAATCAAGTGCACAACACATTTTGTCTGGTTTCCTATTAATGTGAAATATATTTCTGTAAAGTTACAAAGTTCTGATAGAGTCTTGACTAAAATCTTCCTCTTTTTGACCTACACATTTCCACCATTTTTACAGGAGGTTTCTGAATCCTGAGTATTAACAGCGCTGCTCTCTGCCGTCAAATTCCCCTGCCCAAGGAGTGCAAGGGGTAAATGGACAAACATACTGGGTTTAACTCTGTCTTCACAGCCACAAATCCATGCTGTCAAATGAACTCCCTCCTGGTCTAAACACCATGTGATGCACTACAGTTTCCTAAAGTTTTAGAATATGAAGTTCAAGTAATTTTTTAACCCCATAGTAAATCTTACTTACTATAACAAATATTGACTGTTAAAAACTTGATACTATATTACATGTAAATTATTCCATATTTCAAGACAGAAAGATATGCTTGCTATAGATAAATAGAAACAGAACAGCTTCAGGCAAAAGAAAGAGAAACAAAAACAAAATTAAAGAGGTTTGTTTTTGCAGAAGCATGCACATCTTTGGTTGCAAGTTTAGAAAACCACTTGGAGACACAGAAATATTTTGCTGGCAACAGCAGATCAATTTTTGCATGAAGATTTTGTTTCATTTAGAATATTAGAGGAACAAATTCTTCAGCCAGCTCCTCTTTTTTTTTTTTTATAAATAGAAAAACATTTTTCCATTATTTCTATTACCATAAATGTGTAACCTTTATCACAAAATTGTGCTCATCTTGAATTTCCATCTTATTTTAAAAACTGTGTGAGAAGTCAAAGTATAAAAGACAAACTAATAGACAAAGAAAACACCTCACTAAAAATTCCTTTCGTAGCACACCCTTCCTTTCAACGCCCTTCTTACTGCTAGTAAAAATAAATAAATAAATAAAAATGTTTGGGAACAGACAGGATTGAGCAGGGGAAAGATAGGAAAAGATGACAAATGCTCATCTTCTCCAAGGAAAGATAGCAAAGGTACGTATTAGTATCGCAAAAAACCTTCTCTTTACTGCATCCTTTGAACTTGGAAGGTGGCTTTTTGAGATGGTAGGCGAAGAACCAACAGTCTTTTACAAATAATTGTAGAATGAACACCACTGAGGAGCATTCACGTCACGTTCCAGTTGCTGAGGTGCTTAAGGCAGGCAAACAGTCTTTGCCAGGCTACATTTTCCCTCTGAATCCACCTTGAGTCATGCCCAGGAGAAGCCTCTCCCTCCATTGACGACACAAGGGACCTACAGAGACGAAACTCAACCCACGCAAGTCAGAAGCAATTTTGGTTGCCAAACATTAGGTAGGGAATGAATCGTCCCAGCTGTCACCTTGCACTTCTTGGAGGCAGTTGATTAAATTATTATTTTTTTGGTTGGTTTCTTCGCTGTTTTGATTCATATGGCCCATCAGGCCTTGGTCCATCAGGCCAAGGTTATCTCTGGCACCCAGGATACAAGCTCCATGAACCTGTTCCCACTATGAACAAACTATAAGGAATAGCCAGAAGGTCTGTAAGTGTACCAGGATCCATAATATGGAGGGAAAAAAACAAATCCTGTCCTTCAGCTAGGGGAGAACAAACTAAAACCCAAGCATTTCCATTGATTTCACTATAACTCACGTTTTCAGACAATATCGCAAGCCCTTGGGTAGCAGGAAAAGAGGCATGCAGCGTAATGAGACTAAACCAGGGAAAACAAGCATCACACAGAGAAGTCAGAATTGAAGTCTTCTTGAAAGCAAACAAATCGGTGCAACATTTCCAAAATTCCTGCTACAACAACATCTCTTTGCACAATTGATATTGCCAAATTTCACCTACGTCCTCAGTGAAATACAAGCCATCAGTGAAATGGACCTGTAATTCATCAGCTAGAGCTCTCTCTCTACTCTTTTAGAAAGAGCAAGGGCAGTCTTAAAGACAGAGCTTCAGGTGAACAAAGGAAAAACCCAAGGGCTTTGCTCCAGGAAGCTTGACCCAGGTAGGTATTGCAAGCTCTGGCAGAGCTCCACAGGAAGGATGACTCAGAAGGGCTGCCAACATCCAAATACCTCTCTGTGTGAGGCTATTTCACCATGAACTCAGCACCTATTTTGTCACTTAGTTCTTTGTATTGTATTTAGCACGGTAATTTCACCAAACCCAACAGAATGAGGGACTGAAGTCTAGAGGTCTTTCTGCCATGGCACTGGTCTAGCGCACACCGTTGGTCCTGCAAAAAGCCCACGAACTCACACACTGCGACTCCGACGCACACGAGGCATAAAGCCACAGCAGAATCAAATGTCTGCTTTCATTAGTTCTCAGTAGATTTCCTCTGCTGAAAAAGTGTTTTAGATGATGGCACACTGTATCTTTCATGTGTTGCTATATTTAGTCAGTTTGATGTATTCCTGGCAGCTGTTTTTTTTTTCCAATATCACTTTTAAGTTATAAATCTAACTATTGCTAATATGACTTAGCTTCACTCTTTTAAGCTCATCATAAACCCACAGCAAAACAGGGTCCTTTCTGTTGAAATTCAATACAATTATCTTCCTCAAACCCATGGTGACATGCCTGTGGCTTTCTTTCTGAAGGAGCAAGAAAAAAAAAAAACAAACCAACTATTCTGAATCTTAAATCCTGAAATTAGAAACAAGTAACCTCCCCCCAAATCAATAAAAGACCCCTTTTACTTTAGATACTGAAAATTAGCCTTTGTCAAGCCAACATGACAAGCTATTTAGATAGAGCAGAATCTGACTTTCTGCATTTCAATGTTTATATTCTTAGAGTTCTCCCAGAAGAAAGCTATCCCACTCAACAGATTTTCTTTTGTGGTTTGGTGGTTGGTTCCCCCCCCCCCCCCCCCACCCCTCTGCTGGTCTTTCGTTGTTTCTC
>VXAA01007436.1:999444-1010833 GCA_013399115.1 Anseranas semipalmata | reverse complement strand
AAAGAATTACAGTCTGTTTCTGCAGTTTAAGTTCTCATTAACTCATTTGTTGAGTTTACCAAACCTAATAGCCCCCAGAATAAATCCTTACCTTATTTTGATTGTTGAAAACAAAGTACGCTTCAGGTCAGGAAGAACTAGTAATTACAGAATTGCTGGTTTAGAGAGAGGATGAACCACCCGAATCACGTACCTGCTGAATCAGGACCATCATGGCCAGCTTGTAAACAATACCAGTTGGAGCAAGTTTCCAGCAGAGACTCCACAAGTTACGCAAGGCAGCCAGACAGAAGTCCTTGCCCCCCTTCCAGAAAACCCTGAAGAAATACAACCAAGCTCTCCCCCCTCCAGTCCCCAGAGCTTCATACAAGTAGCTGTTTCCCCGATGCCAGTTCAGGCAATCACTGGAGACTTCTATGAGCTGATTTTGTCTACTAACCTGGCAGAAAATTATCCCCATGAAGCAAGTGAATAGCTTTCCGGGAGAGGAAGGAGCAGATGGGGGAAAGGGTACTAAATCCTCTTTTAGTTGTGGCAGTTTGTTATTGCAAAACCCCTGCTACCCACAGCAATATTTAAACGCAGTTCTGAGTCAGTTCTGCTCTTGTGGCCGTGGCCATGGCCTTTAAGGTCCAAATGCAATGGATTTTTCCATGCTTTAGAAATTTCTGTTTTGTTTTTTAGAACAAGACCATTAAGAATTGCTTCCTGAACAACTGAGAAACTAGTGAAGTTGGGACAATACTGTGTCATTTTATATTTCTACTTTGAAAGTAGAAGCACAAAAGAGTTCCTTATCAATAACCATTTGAAACAAATTCCTAAAAGGCGGGGTCCATTTGTATTTCAGTGAGTCATGGTTTTACACAGGCAGATTCCTATGCCTGTCAAAAGTTGTTCTCCATGAAGCTAAAGCAGTAAAAATATAACAAGCACTGATAAGCACTAAGCAAATCATTAAAGATGGATTTCTTCTAAGATAAATAGCATGACATTGCAGTGGGAATTATACATGTCTGTTGTTTAATCATCTTGGAATCAACACAATCTAACACTTATAAAAATTATTTGACAAGTACATGCAGGCAGTGTGACAATGTTTAAGATCACCATGGTACCTGACTGCAATGCTGCCGCAACGACAATGACAGCAATCCAGAAATCTGTAGGTGTTTCAAACAAGACAAGCTCTGAGGCTCCCTTTTAAATTCCAGTTTCCTAGGCTGGAAGAAGGAAGTGGAGGCAAGTGCCCAAAGAAAGAAATTCCTTCCTGCAAGAGAAGAAACCTTGCAACTTGGGGAAAAAATATAGTTATTTCTGTTATTTCCTTTAACACTCAGAAAGCCTCAAGAAGATGGCTGGGTTCATCGTCCATGGGAATGAAATAATTCCAGGGTGATGCTACTTACACTAATAAGCTATTTGCTACTTTAAGAACAGTATGTACTTTCCCCTTCCCACTCCCTTGTGTTTTTTTGTTTGTTTTTGAAAAACATTCCTTGACCTCAGAATTATTAGAAAGGGGAAACATCCCACACAGGTTTAAACCACCTGCAAGAAGAAAAAAATGAAATGTGCTAGAGGAGAAATAAAATATTTGCAGATTCACAAATATACCACACAACAGTGTTTTTGTAAGGTTAGGTTTGGGGCTGGCTGTTCACAAGCACAACATATGGGACCGAACTCCCTCTCTCTTCCACATCTTAAAAGAAGCGAAGGATTTCCATTTCCCTGCACACCTATGAGGAGGGAGACAAACAAAAAGAAAGAACTTTTTACAGGGAAGAGCTGCTACAGCAAATATCTCTTCAAAATGCAATTTCCATAACCAACTAGCAAATGGTGAGAGCCACGCTGCCTCCATCTCCAACCCCAGCACAGAAACTACTGCCCATATCCCAGCCCTATGCTGCAACCTACTCCCCGCATTAAAGTTACTAACTGCATGGGACGCTTTTGATATGAAACAAAAAAATAAATCAAGGTGAACGTTGATGGCATCGGTATTCACATGTGTAAAACAGACCTCTGCCTTTATTTCTAGTGCCTTGGACTTCCACTGAAATAGCTAGATTTCTTGCCTTGCAGGAAGCTCAGAAGAAATGCTCCCTGGCTGTCTCCGGGGCCTCGTCCACCCTGGAAATTTGCCTGGATGCCAGTAGCTGATAACTTGTTCCCGGCACACCTACGTGCAGCGAGTCGCTGCCCGTGCTCCAGGTAGGCAGGGGCACAGCCTTGCGAGTGACCAGCTACTGATCATTTAAACGCAGGTTTCCAAAAAAACGTGAAAGTCCACGTACCAACGGGCATGTACGTTTGTGAGGGGGTGAGTTACAAGGGCACCCAACACATTATAATGCCACGTTCTCAAATCAGAGAGAAAAATTCAGAGGTGAGAAGGTAGACGAAACAAAATGAAGAGCAGGAAAAGCCAGAACGGCCTGTTACAGCCAGATTTTTATGCAAATAGAAGACTGCACATGAAACAAAATATGCTCAGAATTTACTGTAAGGGCATTCCATTAGCTTTGCAAAGCATAACGTTCTCCTCCCATGAGCACACAAATCTAACTATGCAGCGCAGCACTTAGAGCGCGCGAAGGCAGCGTTTTGGTGACGTAACATACCCATAGGTGTAGAAGACACACCTTATCTGTTTAGGTTGTTACGCTATCACTTTAATATCCAAATACACGTCCTCCCTGGAAGCATGCGAAAAGTCCTCCTGCTTATCCAGAAGTATAGATTGTATCAGTAAAGTACTTTGCTTTGATCCAGAAAGGCCAAATCTTTTCCTCAACACCTGACTCATTGCTTTCCACTTGGTTTGTCTCTAGTTAGCACCAGCCAAGTCTAAACAGCAAGCCTGAGAGGGAAAGATGTGTTTGAACAGGGGAGAAAGAAACAAGAGACAAAACATATCTTCATAATATTAAGCGTGAGATTTGAACGTTTGGTTTGAGCACAAAGAGCCATGTTCCGTCCGCTCTGCTGACCCAGCCCCAGCCTCTGTCAAAAATATCATCAAGTGTCAACAGGATGCTGAGCAGGCGCTTTCCATGAACAACACTTGCACTGTGAATTATGTTTACCACTGGGGAAAGGAAAAAATAAAAATAAAATCTATTTCAGTATGCAACATACAGAGCTAGTCTTCTCTAAATAAATGGACCCATTTGTTCATGTGTTGATCTTCAGTCCTCAGAATTTATCTTCAAATAAGTCCTTTTTTTTAGTGGAAAGTACAGGGCAAAGGAGGAAGACTTTTGCACAGGCTACAAACAGATGACAGATAAAAGTACAGAGGGAGAAAAAAAATAGGTATTTTGACCTATCAGTTAGCTAACATTTAATGAGATACCTGAAGACTTCCTCCAATAAATGCACAATTGATTCTCTTGGTAAATCTATTAAACCCCTTAATGACATCCTGTTTGAAGCTGAGATTGCCACATGAAAAAAAAAAGAAAAAAAGAAAAATACACACTGAACCCTAAGAACACAATTTAATCTATTCACAGCTCCCTAGAAAAAAGACCTTTGCAATAGAGCAAAAATACCTGGTTCCATAACACCGCATTGGTCCCTACAATGATGTGGAGACGCAACAAATGGAGACACCTTGCACACCCACACCTTCTCCTGGAGAGTCTCTGTCTTTGCAGGTGGAGCATGGGCAGCTTTGACCTGGAACAGGTCGCAGCCCTCTGCTGTGCTCCACAACTCCAACAAAGCAAAAAAAAACTAGGCAGCTCTGTCGAATCAAACAAAGAAACAGAAAGAACCAAGGTTGAGAGTGAGGAAGAAGGCAACAGGATGAAAAGACAGAACAAAGAGGAGAAAAGGAAGAACGGCACCCTGAGGGTACAGCGACAGAAGGGAAAAGAGGAGAAACAAAAGAAAATGAAAGCAGAACTGGCAGAGGAAGGGAAGGGAGAAACAGAAAGTACCAAAACCAGCAAGAAAAAAGTGTCAGCACCTGCCCAGTGTGGACTTCTGGTGTAGCAGGGCAGCATCTGGTTTCAAAAAGCACTGGTGTATTACAGGTATCCTACTACACCAGTATAATTTAGATTTTTCTCCATGTTTACCTACTCCCTTATTTAAGCCATCAATTCACTTCACCAACTAGAGAGTACCCAATATGATCATGATTACATTTCACTATATATAAAGTATTATTGCTTAGTGCTTCCAAATTTGGAAAAAATATGATGTTAGGAAAAGGATGAGGCTGGGTATTACATACACTCACAGAGCACAAGTCTCTAGGCAAACCACTGCAGATAAATGTGGCATTTGACTTACACTCTAACTACAGGGAAAGAAGAGAGAAGCACTAAAAGCCATGTCCCAGGTTTCGGACAGGGATGCACTAATGTTGTGCTCCACTATACCTCCAACTCAGATATTCTTTGGCTGAAAGAATCCCATGAATATTTTCTCCAGTGGCTCATGAATATCATGAGTGTTCTGCCTTTATTTGCATGTAACCATTAAGTACACTTATTTGCCCACAGGTTCTTGTGTACACACAGGAGGTCCAAGTGAGGATTTTCTGCACACAATCTTAAAAGAAAAAACCTCTTTTCAACCCCCTTTTTAAAGAGAGTTAACTATATTAAAGAACACAAACACTGCAAAACAGAATTTTCAAAATACAGAAAATGCTGGAATTAGAGTTGCCAGGCAACCTTAAATAACCTGCTGCCCTTTTGCATATGCACTGCAACACAGGCTGTCACTAGGAGATCCAATCCTATTTTTTCCACCAAACTCCCCTGCATTCGGCACGCCGGCAATGAATTGGGGCTGTGTAGCCAGGCAGGCTGCGGTCTGTGGGCTGCCCAGACTCACTCGTTGCAGAAGCTGGAAGGTGCAGAGTGATGCAGATGGGGAACTGCAGGAAGAGAAAGAAGGATCTTATGGTTAAGCAGCTGAACGATACCCAGGAGAACATGGGGTGTTACAGGAAAGCCCATGAAGTCACACCAACCAACGTTTTTCCAGGTAGCCACTCACCGCACATCCCCTGTTTCCTCAGTGCTCGCTCTGAGGCACCTGGGGGCGATTTGTAGAAGGACAGATGTCCGTCACAACTGCGGGTGCACAATCAGAAATGTACTCTGGCTATGCCATCCAGGCTAAGGGCTCTGGAAACTAAGGCTGAGCATTTTTCAAACGTGGTGCCAAAATTAGTAGAAATCCTTATATTTACGTTTTCAGCCCTCAGATTACATCTCTGAAATGGGAGTTATAACACCATCATAACTGAGAAGTATTTATGAGATTTTATGACAGTAAAATGGTTTGCATAGGAGTCTCTGTAGCAATAACTATTAAAATAAACCATGAAGAAATTCATAATTTTGTATTCAAAGCACACTGAAAAAGAACGTTCAATAAATAAGAGAGAATGAATGAAGACGACAGACTACTTAGCAGCACCCTTTCAACAAGCCCTTATTATTCCGGGCAGTGAATGAAACAGAGACCGTGTGGGAGAGAAAACAAACACATAACCAGAGCCAAGCGAAGGGCGTACAAGGAGCGTGCAGAGGAAGCGCATCCAAGCCGGGCACACTAGACGAGGAAGGCGGTGAGATGACAAAGGAAGAGCCCTGCTGACAAAGCCCTGCCTGGAGGGGAAAGCCCTATCCTGCAGGGGACAGGGGAGAGAGGGTTGTTGGACAGTACGTCCATTTCGGATGGGAGATCACCAGCCGGGCTGACCGGGAGCACCGTAACCACTGGAAGTCGCGTGCAAGCCCCTGGCCGACAGCCGCATTCTCGCACCCAGTTTGCATGTAAAAGCGCTTGCGATACTCAGCCCGCTGTCCCGGAGCTCTGCTTGCTGCCCTGAGAGCAAGGTGCAGGTTGGAACCTCTCCTGGGCGCTAGGAGAGCTGGCGGAGAGCTCTGCACATAGCCATGCAAGCACGGGGTTGCAAGGAATATGCAAGAAGGGGAAAAAAAAAACAAAAAAACAAGGTCGTGTCCCAGTCCTGCCACCACAACAAATTTAACTCGCTTTTAGCTGCAAAAGCGCTCTTCCAAAATGCAACAGCTAAGAAAAGCAGTGCCTAAAGCTTTCTCTCCTCTCCTTCCTAGAGATAGAAGCTTAAGGTCCTTGAAACCGATCTGTTTGTCCACCTTGGTTCAAATTCTTGTTCTTAGCTGGAGATATTGTCTTCCTTCTGTTTACTCTTCCCTGGCGTCCCCGAAGCTCGATTCAATGTGTTTGCAGAGGAAAGTGTTATGACCCAAAGCAGCTAGGTCACAAACAATATTCAGATAATTATGGTACTTGAGCGCTCTCAGATCATTGCTAATCAGCACCAGAACTGTCACAGGTTGTGTTTGGCGTGCTTAAACTTGTACATGCCTCTGCTCTGAAACTCAAAGCTTGTTTAATATGGCTTTAAAAAAAGCCACATATCTAAAGAGGTTTTATTTGTCCTTTCATTTATGCCTTGCATTAATCTTACCCTGAGAGTTTCAATTCAATCCAAACACAGGTCGCTGTCACCCAGCAGCCAGCACTTCATCGGTTGACAGATTTTAATGACATTCACTTGAGTACAGTGCAAAGGGAGGAGCTGCCTTTCTCCTCTGTTTCTGCTTCCTAGAAAACAAGGGCTGAGACAGCAGCTTGCCCACCTGCCCTGAGCTGAACTCAGCAGCAAGGCTTTACCCACACCCTTCATCTTGGGGAGGTGGTTGTTAGGCCACCATTTAATCATTATTCAGTTCAGAGCATGGGTGGGATTCATCTCACCAAACTTCAGGCCCCAAAAATACTTGCTTTCCTTTGGAGTCCATGGAAACGGATGCTTTGTGGAAATGGCCCAGTGCAGGTATCTGAACCGACCCAGATCTACCACTGCCGCAGGCAGCTGGGGTTTCTGCATGTGAGCCCAGGGAGGCTAGCGGGATGCAGGCACAGCTCATTGCTCAGACAAAATTTCCACAGTAACACCGCAGGGAAAAAGAAAAACACAGTGGGGAAAGAAAAAAAAAAAAAAAGACGACATTTTAGGACACATGGAAGTCTACTAGATTCAATCAGTATCTTTTCTGCTATTGTGGAAAGAGATAGTAAGAGAAACAATACCAGAAGATGCTGTTGCCAGTGCCTGCACCATAAGTAAGAGAGAACATGTGAATCAACAGCTCTTTTTCAAGTCCTCAGAGCAGCAGGTACCACAAAAGCCAATTCTGTCAAGTGTCATGTTTGTTCTCATTGTACAATTAAGATATCTGTAGGCAGAAACAGGTTCCGGTGTAATTAAGTTTGATCAGACTTGAGCTTTTCCCAAGCAACCGTACTTTATAGCAGCCTCTAAGCATCGTGGTGAGATTTATTGGGAAACGCAAGTACTCCATTTCCATAAAAGCAGGCAGCTTAAAGTTAGCTGCAGATAATTCAGAATGACTGCTTAGAGCAGAAATGAAATTTTCTGAAAGGGGTTACTGGTTTGAAAATGATGCGTTGCACTCATGATCTGTCATGCCTCATTACTTCGGACCAAATAAGTCGGGCTAGTATAACTCAATCCATTAGAGGCTCTCCTCAATGCTGACTTCTTTTAAGATGCTGCCTTCCAGGCTGAACTCTAAGAAAAAAGTCATTACCAAACTAATTTTCTCAAGTCCTGCGGCATATTTACAGGTTAAATGGAACGAAATTTTTTTATAATAATAGTACTTAAAGCACAGCTCCACATTTGAGAATGATTCAATAGAAATGGAATCAATCTGACTTGAAGTTTACTGCCTGTAAGCATTCAAATATCACCTCATAGGCTTAAAGAAACAGCTATAATAGCAGCCCTGCATATTCAATGAAGGTTCAGAAGCTGCCAGAGAATTTATTCTAATTCCAGTAGTAATTTGCCAGTTTCTCATTTGGTTAGGCCAGTGCAAACTAAACAGAGGGAGAGAGTATCACTGATTTGCATTGGTGGAGCTCAGCCATATCTGAACACAAGGAAGCTTCATTCTTTCCACTTGGATCTGCCCATCTAACTCCACCTAATATTGTTTGGCAACTCAAATTCAACAACTTTCCATTGGTGCAATTTATTGCAATAAATCTTCAGGAATGTGACCATGGATACAAGGAGGACTAGAATTCAGCACATAAGTCCTTCAGTTGAGCAGGGTCAGGGTAAAAAGTGATTTAGTCACTAAAATGAGTTTTTATACCCTCATTGTGACTTAAGAGAAAAAAATCCTGAAAAAGTTGCATCATTCGTATGGTTACTTTTAGAAGTGGGACTATATTTCAAGCATTTATTAACCAAATTAAGTAAATGAAATTTAAATTATGCTTTCCTTGTCTTATTAACATATTAATGAATATACATCAGTGAGTTGAACTAAAAATATATCAAAGATTTGCATGTCTGATTATCTTTGTGGAGTTTTGCAACTTACAATTTGAAAGGAGGACAAAAAAAAAGTTGCGTCAACGTCTATGCAAAATTACAGCTTACGGAGCTTTCCTAATCAAAAGGTTGTTTTGTATCTTTTATAAGCTAAAATGAGAATCTCCTTCTAATTGAAGAGGACTTGCTCTTGGAATTACGCTCAAAATAGTCATTTCTTGAACTTTAAAAGCAGTAAATAAGACAATGTTTTAACCAAAAGCACTCCCAAGGATCTCCTCCCAAACATTTTCTTTCAGAGAAAAGCAGGCAAACTTATGCTTTAACACGCTGCCCCTGTAGTATTTTCAAAACAAACAAAAAGGAAAAAACAATGCGACACAGGCACACAAGGAAACACGCAAAGCTATTTTGATGATGAAATCGTTGACAGCAATCAACTTGTAACCACTGAATGAAAAAAAATTGTTTGTTAAAGCTGTGACTAAGTCAAGACTTGCATGGCTGTTCAGCTCTACTCCTTGCTGCTCCATACTTTTAGTATCACTCTACACAACTCAGCACAATCTGTGGTTCAGCTTGCCATACTTCCCACCTAACACTAGAGAAAATAATTGGAGAAGAAATAGGACAAGTATTTCAACCCTATTTATTATTAATGACCGTCATGAACGTAGTGAACTGAGAAATATCCCAGAAACAAAGTAAACTAACGCCACTGTCTGAAATACCAAGATTCCACCGTTACTGCAATCTTATCAGGTTTCCACCTCCAGGTACCCTTTTAGATCATTTCCAAATCAGACACCTTTCCCACATATCTCCAGATCGAGTCTGCAATACTGAACTTGTCCATCAGCCATGTCTCCCATTTTCTATTAGACAGCTGCATTCTTTGAAGAAAGGCTAGCACTACTGGGAGGTTATCCTTAGCGCTCAAAGAAAGCTGATTTATTTCTCATGTGCAAAAGAATGCTAGCAAGTATTTAAAATGGGTACTCCTTTGAACATATGAGTTTAAAAGAGCGTTTTTTAATGGCATGGCAGAGTTCTCAATTTCTTTTCTCAATTTTGCTCTTACCCTGACCTCTCAGCAAATTGATCCAGACTAAAAATATTTTTTGGAAAAAAAAAAAAAAAAAAAGGATGGGGAGAGAACAAGATATTTTAATTTGAGATGGACTCAGTCAACCATTTCACTTTCAACTCTGTAAATGCTTAACTAGTGGGGTAGCACAATGGTGAGAACAGGTAGCAAGGATCAGGAAGTCTAAGTCCATGATGCTGCAAGAAAAAGCTAACCTGAAATTACTATCTGAGATTCACATGTGATTTTCAGTGGTAGTTCTACTTACTGGCTTCCCTTTGGTCAACGTTTTTAGAAAGATGAAGCAAAGGCCAGTGTACTAAGGTACACCTGTAAGACAAATTCATTTAATATGCACATACAAATGAGGTAAGTGAATCTGCAAATGCAGATGAAATATTTGAGCTTCTTCAGTGCAAACTCCCACCAGTCATCTGCCAAAAACTTGACCTACACAATGTGGAAGTCGGTGCCTGCAAAAAGCACCTTGCTTCCATCAGTTTTAATTCACTCCCTTGGGAAGGGGCATAAGCTTCTCCCAGCTTTTTTTTTTTCCTGGCACCTAGAATTACCTAGGTATCATTGCTAGTATTATGAAGTGATAGCAGTAACAACATCTGCAGAAGGAATGAGAGTTTGCTTTTATATCGACATGGCACTTGTTTTCCAAGCACTTCACATGTTGATTAACTACATTTCTGTACAGGGAGCTCCTCATGCTTCAGCATCAACGCTCAGTTACTGATTGCCAAGGACAGTTTTGTATATCAACAATTTCCAGCAGCTGCAATTTAAATCCTTCAGTTAGCAATTTTGTAATGGGAATGATAAGGAAAAAAAAAAGGGAAAAAAATCAGTGATGTTTATCTTCTTATTTTTCTCCATTTTTAACTAGGACAAGGCAGATGACTAGAAGCACTAGAAGGACAGAAAGCCACAGCCTGCTAGAAATTAGAAGATAAATATCTCCTCAATAAAAAGATTATGCTGAGAGAACTGCCTATGAATCGCATTCTCCTGCCACCCATGCCTTATGCTGCCTAATTTATTAATAGAAGACCTCACCACGTGGGAATTCAATTCGTGAATAAAGGTGAAAAAGCAAAGCCGCTGGCAGATAACATACAAGCTGCTCAAAAGAAATGACACAGGTTCACTCCTCCCTCAAAAAGCTAAAACATGCAGAGAAGCTCAGCAAGTTTAATTGTACAGTTTGTAGTGATTTTGCTTTGCTATTGTGCACTTTTTTTTGTTGTTGTTGGATCGATTCTCACACAGCCAAAGCTCGAGTCCAGGTTTTTTAAAGGGTATGTGTATATATAAAACAGAATAAAAATAACTCAAAGGATTAAGCAGCAAAGAAGGGTGTGAATTACAAGTATTTCACCCCAATTATGTGCCAGCTTTCTAATTTTCTATCTTCTGATACTTTCTTCTGCAGCAGCTCTTCCTAATTAAAATAAATTAAGAACTTGTTCTCTTTTACACTGCTGTACACTAATATGCAGAGATCTCAAGAGAGACCATGACAAACCTGGAAGGATCTCCAAAGAGCTTTTCAGCGGCAATGTGGCATACTGTCAAGAGTGGGAAGGCTGGCCAACTGGCAAAACAACAATTTTAAATGTACTTGGCCAGCCTAGGCCTGTAAAAACAAGATGCTTTGTCAGCCAATGCAATGGGCACTTGCGTTCATAACAACTCCTTTTTTTGCTGAGTTTTCTAAGAACAAATTACTTGCTGATGTTGACATCCAAGTGCTCTGAAGAGCGCAGATGGCCAGCAACACTGAACAAAGACACTAAGACACAAAGAAGCCAGTTGCTTTGCTGTATAAAGGCTATCCAGCAAAAATTCCAGCCCCTTTATTTCTTTTTTTTTTTTTTTGGGGGGGGGGGGGGGGGGGGTTT
>VXAA01007436.1:988991-999439 GCA_013399115.1 Anseranas semipalmata | reverse complement strand
GGGGGGGGGGGGGCAGGGTTTCAAGAAAAACTTTTTGACTTTTACTAAAAACAAGCTAGTGGAGATTACAACTTTTGGTGCTTCAACCATGTTCCCCTTCATGAGAGAAACTGCTTCACAGAACACATTCATACCAAAACTACATGCTGCTTGTTCTACAACAGGTGGGGAGTGCCAAACCTAATTACCAACCCCTATACAGTCACCCCTGGGAGGTCCTAGACCAGCAAATGATCTCTCTGGGTCCACAACAGGTGATAGACACCATCTTTGCACTGTAAGCTGCTTTTTAGTAAGGCAGGAATCAATCACACAAGCCAAGCATCGTCCCCTCTACCCACTGCCCCAGGCTTGGTATTAGCAACATGAGAAATGGTGACCAGTCCGCATGCAGCATTTTGTGCTTTAACTTGTGTATTTGCAATCAGTCTGTGTACAGCTCTGTGCCTTGTAGTGAAGGGGGGTTGCAGGGACAGTGGAGTCACCTGCGATTACTTACACGACAGCAGCAGTGCAAGCTTCATGTTTAAGCTGCTCTGCCAACCTGCCTCAAACCAAACAAGTCATTTGGTGATGGCGGTATGCAATTTATGATCCCTGAATTACCCAGTTAATGCAAAGTGCTGAGGAAACACCGAGGAAGCTCGAAACTGTCTTCCATGCTCATTAGTGACACAGAAACCCTGTCACTAAAGAAAGAAGCCGGAGCTGTGGAGGTTTTGAAGCTCACCAGCCATCTTCACTTCTAGCCTCGGTAATGTTTTCTTTAAACGCTGTGAGACTTTTTTGTGTCCCCCAACAGAATCACAGAATGGGCGGGGTTGGAAGGGACCTCTGAAGATCATCTAGTCCAAACACAACATCCAATGTCACAGTTCCCAAACAATCGCTCTCAGTCTGTTGAAACTGAACTCCAGACTTCCTGACCTAGAAGTTCAAGCATTCAGACTGAACTAGAGCATGAAGTACAAAAGCAACAGAAACACTGGCTGGCTCAAACTTCCACGTGAGGTTCAGTGAATAGAAAAGGAACCAAAGTGCATGCTAGATTAAACAAAGAGCATTGAACCATCTGTTTCAACCCAAAGTCTACGGACTAAACGCTCAGGCAGGTTGTAGCAGAGACCCAGACTGTGTGTCTGACTGCAGTGACTTTATCCAATCTCATAGTTACATCATTTTGGAAATCACAGACTCCAAAACACTAGTTGGCAGGGTTCTCTATAAGTCCCCAGCCCACCCTTCTGCTCAGAACAGGACTGTCATAACCCTAAGACCAGGTGAGCCATGCTGAGTCTTGAAGATCTCAAAGCATCCAATGCCACAAGGCAATGTATCCCAGCCCTACAGGAATAGCAAATAAAAGGTTGCAAGGTTACAGCAATGCTTTCAGTATGGGAGCAAAAATGAGAATTGAGGGCTGTTGGCTAAGGATATGGTGCCAAAGGAATACCTATCTGTTCTGGGACAACGTAGCTAGCAGAAAAACAGAGCAAGGACTTGCAGAAAAGCCATGAGCGGATGGGGAGAGAACAGGGAGGATAAGAAGAAGGAAGAGTAGGTCCTTCTAACTAAACCATAAACGTGCAGCACCAATTCCAGAAAAAGGTGTAGCTGATTGATAAAATGAATTTGCTGAAGACAATTTTCATCAGCCAGGTCTATTGAATCCAGCTGCCCCCTTCCCAGCCTCATCACAGTTTGTGTCCCAAGGTAAAAGTATTTCAAGGCTCCAGGACTGAATCTGAACTTAGGCAGCTGAAAGGCAGTAAATATGCATCATTACTACAACATCTATCTTCATACAACTCTCCTTCAATTAATCCAGAATTCCCAATGTAATAACCTGAGCTGGGCTACTATCAAAAATATTTACGTCTCACTTAACTTGTTCTATTTAACTACTTCAGCAAATACAGTTCCAGAGTAAAAACAGTTGACAAGAAATGTACGTGAGTGGGCACACGTGTAAACACAGCACAAATAAAGACGGATAGAAACTGTTAGTTCCACTAATTGTAACATATATTCAGAGTTATTCGATGTTAGGAACATTGCTTGCTTTATAGAGGATGAACAGATGAGATACGCACCAAAATATAGTCAAATATATACAGTGGAAAAGTGACAATTCAAGCTGGACAGTTATTTAACTACAATCTCAATTTAATGCTCTTCGTAACATATTACACTTAAAAATCTCAACAGACACAAATAACAAAATTCTGTTCTCATTCACCAAATTTCACTTTGCTTTCAGGAGGAAGTGACAAAAATTGGATTGATGAAGCAAAGGACTGTGGAGAGTACCATGCAGAGGATTAAGAAATAACTGAGTTAAGTAAGCCAACTGTGCTCCAGTTTTCTCTGTGCCAAGTGACCCATTGCCCTTTATGGTTTTTATTTGCTTTTCCCTGTACCACGTTATGTAACTGTTCCCTCCAGCTCTTGAATTTCCAAGGTGAACAACAGCTCAAGTGATTACATTCGTCCAGGTCACAAAGGTGATTTTTTTTCCACTAACTTCTACTTACCATATTTCATATTTTTAATCACATAAAAATATTGAGCCTGTTGCGGTTAAGTTGATCGATTCAGATTCTGCACTTTCCCATTTCTGGCAGGAACAAAAGTTCCAATAACATTAATAACTACAAAGATTAAAACAGACTAGGGCTGGAAAGGAGAAATGGTTTGGTGGTTGCTCTTCCTTCCCCTTTGCAGGCCACACTACCCTTATTTTGCACGTAGGGTATCTAGAGCTGCTTTTTATCTCAATAAGCATCTCTTCACCCATCCTGACATCCCACAAAAGGAGATCTGTCTTTTTATGTAGGATGTATTCTGAAAAGGACTGCCAGACCACCGTCTGAAGTTATTTTCAGCAACAGCTGTGAAGCAGCCTGACCTGGAGTGCTTACACCTCACGTCCAGGGACAAAAACCCGTGCAGACACAACCCCTCCTTCCCTACAGCATGAGTTTACTCATGACATCTTCTCAACCTCATCCTTCTTCAGCAGCGAAAGCTATTGCTGGAGATGACCACAGCCTGTGCAAACCAAGCCTTTCACAGACTTGCGCTCACAAAAATGTGCAGAACACCAGCAGATCCTCAGTGGTATTCAGTCTGTAATCCTGGCAAGGCAATGAGATTTGTAGAAGCTAAATCCTATGATTTTTATTACACTGTGAAAGCATGCTCGGTTTTAATATTTGTGAATGTGTATGAATTCAGCTTATCATTTGTTTATAGCACAGTTGATGCAAACTTTTCATCTGAATTTCTGTAGAATACACATAATTAACAAGTCAGAAACAGCTGTGGTGTCCCAAAAGTTTAGTTTGGGACCTATTTCATTCTTTCCCAAAACAGCAAAAGAAGTAAATCTTCATGGTCATACAAACTAAAAGTTGATCAAATTTCAAGCTTCAGAGCACAATCTTTCGACCTTCAAAATTCTACTAGCATTTCACCTCCCACATTATAGCACACGACAACTGTCTGTGGTCATTATGAATCATCTAATTTTCTCTGAATTACCAGGGTTTGGACCCAGCCATTAGGAGAGACCAGATTTGATATACCTCAGGTAAATCCTGAGCTGACAGGTCTTATTTTTTCAGCATCTGCTAAGTTCTTGCACTGCCAAAAGATTACTTCATCTAGTAAGTCTTTTTATCAGAAAGTATTTATCTCACTGGTGAGAATTTAAAGTGACAATCAAAATCTTACTAGATTTTCTGTTTACAAAATCTGTTATTAATGTTTGTCTGTTCTTTAAAAAAAAAAATGCATGTTTTATATGAGGATTTCAGACTTCAGGAAAATGATATGGAATGTGAGGCTGCTCTTTGCCCTTAAGTTTGAAAGGAATTACTCTGATTTCATAACATTCTGTGGTTATATAATGGCATTCACCAGCAGTCTTCATGTATATCATTAACTAAGTTTTATGACACCTCTGTCAGATAGATACAACTGTTTTAAAATCAGGAAAGAGAAGAGATATACAATGTTTTGGGGAAAAAAAAATTGGAAAATCCCCAAGTTTGTCTTTAACACAAGGTATTGAGGAAAAAAGCCTCTAATCCATAATCCTGATGCGATTTCCTCAAGTCTTTCTGGGAAGAATGCTGCAGTAGAATATGAGACGATGTCAAAGTAGCACAGAAAATGCTATTTGCTCATAAAACATGCTTAACTTCCTACAAAACACCAATAACAGTGCTACTACATGGACCAGCAGTAATTTGAACACTGAAAAAGACGTGTGTGGAAAATACCCACTCTGAAAATAAGTTCAAGCATAAAAGCAAAGAGCAATGATCACGCTAATCTGTAACCCCTGATCACACTCAGATATGATACTGCAAAATACGTAATGCTGCAAGAAAGTTAAATTTAATTATTTTGTATAGCCCTCTGATGCTCAGAAATGAGAGAATGAAAAAATCATGACCTCCTTAAAAATCTAGTTTTCAGAGTCCTCACGCTGACCAGCACTATTGCTCATGACAGTAAAGCACTCGAATGCGCTGTTTACTCACCGTACTGTGGACAACACTTTTGCCCTCAGCTGTGCCATCAGTTCTCAGCATTACCTAAAGCTTTCTATCTCTGTTCAGCAAGAGGAAACTGGAGAGCAACATGCATATTCTCTGTATAGCATATGATTGTCAGAGAAGCATCAGCAGAGCAGTTCCAGCATCAGTGATACAAGTAGTCTGCTTCAGTGCCAGTCCTCCTTGGCCAGAGGGCCTAAGTGGCAGGTATACACGATGAGTGGCAATTTCTGGGTAAAATATTTCTATTGCTATTGATTTCCAATTGCACATTGACAACAACAAAGACTGCCAACAAATCATACCAGAATAATAGTGGGAAAAAAAAAACAGTTCCAAAGGCACATCTAACAAGAAAAAGAACATGACAAAGTCTGTAAAACAAATTTAAATACACCCTAATACCAAGCCACTGTGCAAAACCAATGCATTTTTTTTTCCTATTAATGACAAGGTCAGATATAAATCCGTGACTGGAAAGGGAGCAACTGAAACTGAAATTACTGCAAGTAACCTGACGTGGTGCGGCAGCCAAGGTGCACCATATGGAGCAGCATTCATTCAGCGGGGCGGGAAGGACGCGAGAAGGGCGGCTCTCCAGCCCACTTCTCCATCCCTCCCAGCAGATTTGCATCCGGTTGAAATTTGATACAGAAATGCTCAGAGAGGGAGAACAAGATCAAAAGGACATGAAGAGGACAGGGAGCTATAGATGTTTTTTTTAAAAAAGTCAGCAAGGTACAGAGATACAGAAGGCTAAAACCATTGCTCAAAAAAAAAAAAAAAAAAAGATGGGCTGTTCAAAAGGAAAGAAAGGACTGGCAGTGATGAGTACCAAATATCACAAACTGATAAAAGAAAATGCAGGCTGAAGTGCAACTACTTAAGGATTTTTTTTTGGTCATCTTGTTACAGAAAAAGGGCTTTCAAAGTAGAGTGTTCATCATGGCTAGCACATTCATCTCCTTTTAACCGGGATATATAAAGGGTGTATCACCAATATAAAGGAGACTTTAAATGTCACTCTAAAATCTTTACTGAAGTAGGGTTAAAACTGCAAGTTACAGATCATAAGCAAGCTTCCCAAAGTTTGGAGCTGAGTATTACTCAGCTGGGTATTACTGAATGTTTCCCATCAGAAGTGTTTTTAAGTGCACTAAGAGGAAAGCGTTCACTTTTCTTCTAAAGGATAGTAAAAATTAATTCATACAAGTTGTAATGGACTCTCAAAACCAGAAACATCTCTGAACTACCAGAAAACATTCACAAAATTTGACATACTTCACGTAAACTTGGTCTATTTATGAACCAGTCACTTAAAAATGCCCTTTTCTAGCCATATTAGGTCTTACATATATTTTCTTTCCATCATGGAAGAATTGACTGATTAAAATTCAGAGGCGGCAAGCAGAAAGCAAGGTTACTTACTGAAGCAGGACGAGCAGTCACCCCCCAAAACTGCCTGGCCTTCTGCTGGACAGTGATCTAAATCTAGTCCAGACAGAGACACAGAGAAGAATCAGAGTGACTTTAAATTCTAGAAAGGTACATTTTCTACAGAGCATGTCTTTGCTTCTGTTGAAACATATGAAATATTAATGTCAATTCACTACACATCAATGCACCTGTATACTCCCCTGTTATCAAGCTTCCAAATGAAAACAAGTCTATTCAGAATAATTTACTCTTGAATTATCAGCCAGCTTTCTTCTATAAATCCAGGAGATCTTCACTATTCACCAAATCCCATCTATGCTTGACAGCTTTTACCTTTCAGAAATGATGTTCTCTCTGTCAAGTTTCAGAAAGGTACTAGCATATCTATTTTTGATATGCTACAAAACTTGATATTTAGAACAGATATAAATTTGCTCTTGATCAAACAAGAGTACCTAAAAAGGCCATAAAACCTGATGAAGAGTTTGGAATTTGTGGGCTGGATCCAGCATGCAAGAACAACTTGTTCACCCTCCAGTAGCAGCCTCTGCTTCCATCTTTCCAGGGGTCCCCAGGCACACATGGGAAGAGGCTGAGAGCTGGATGAACTGACCTCGCAAACCACTTGCTGCCGTTTTGGTCCCGAGGGTCCCCCAACTCCCCTGTCTCAGTCCATCACACGAGGGTGCAGCTCGCTGAAAGCTTTTCAGCAGAGAAAACCTATTTAATCCGAAGCTAAAGGCTATGTAAAACAACAGCTCCGTAAAATAAACACAAATTTTGACTCAAGGGGTGATAACCCTAATTATTCCATGATTATTTCTGTAAGTACCAGTATCTAATACCCTTCTTTGCATCGAATGCCAGACTTACTGACAGCTCACTACTGCACTGTCCTCAGCAAAGTAGGTAAAAGTTATGTCCAACGGTTGTTCAAAAAATACATTCACACAACCAGTTTTCTTGGTATGTTTGAAATATGAAACCATACTGCTAAAATAGTTCATTCTGGTTTTGTTCTGGGTTTTTGGTTACGAGAAATGACAAGGTCTCAGAAACGTCTATTCTTGCTTCATCTTCACATCCCCTTTCTCTCTCTGCACAGGGTGGAAGAATTACAAATGTACTTGATGATTGATGTTACTGCAATAATCTGTTACTGGGGAAAAAAAAACAAATTTCAAAGGAATTATGTAGTTAGTGACTCCTGTTTTATGAAATACAATAGTGGTTCTGAGTTGAGGTGTTATTGTTTGTTTGTTTTAAATGAACATGGGTATTATTCCCACTTGCTTACTCATGCACTCATTCTAATGTACACACTAACTTTTTTTTTTCTCCATTTGTTACTAATGGAATATAATTATTTCCAGTCTCAAGATACTGAGCAGAAAACTCCACTTTTCTCGAGACTGGAAAAAAAACTAAAAACATATACCATTATTGTGTTGATCACTGAAGAGATACACTGGTGGAAGGTGAAGGATCAGCACTTAGGAAGGGTAAGCTTTCAAAGACTGAGAGGAAAAGTGGACTAAAAAAGTACCTTCAACAATATATACTGCCTCAGCAGGATCCCAGTTTACTTTCATTCTGGCCTTGGTATAGTCACACAGTTCCAGTTAAATTATTGAGTCTGCATAGATATACTCCACGTGCCTAATACAGGTACTGCTTTGCTATAAGCTACTAAAATATTACAAAATCAAAGGAAACTTACTCAGTGTTAACTATTAACATCAAAACCCCACAGTATGCTCATAGTATGGCTTGTAGTAGCTACTGTTAAGAAATGAGTTTTAAGATTCACTAACACATTGCAGAGGAAGAATATACCAAACTGAAAGATATGTCCTGCTAGAAAAGGAAAGAAAAATTGAACATGGGAAACCATGCCTATAGTTGCATGTTCACATGAAATATAAAGATTAAAAAGAAATGCAGTGTTCAGCACTGACAGAGCTATATCTCTCTTTCAGAAGACCAGATTGCATAATGTAACCAGTAATGAAGATCTACTTGTAAGATGAAAATACATGCTATGTAAAATAAAGGGGAGTCTTTTCCCTCATTTGTCCTAAAATGTAAAGGATGCTCAATCATTTATAATCTGTGAACTTTACTATTTTTCAGTTTCTACTTTGCAGATATTGTCCAATTTTGTTATTTGATTAGTTAAAACAACAACACACAGTTGACCTTGCAGTGCAGAGAATACAAATATAATTTCATATAATTGCTAGTATGGCTGATTTTATGTTTGACTTTAATGTTCTCAGATTTTCCAAGGTCGAAGTAAAGAGAGCTCTCAACACAGACATGAAGATAAACCATAAGCAAAACATGCGTTCATCATACAGAATGTATCTTTGTGTCCAAAGATGGACCACAAATTCAAGTACATTAAGGGCCTGGTGGTAAAAAAGGAAAAAAAAAAATGTAGTGATTTGATTTGAATGCAGTGAATTCAGCAATGGGTAAAATGTCTCAGCACATACATAGCTCAATCAAGTTTACATAATTTACAAAATAAAGCTTACCTGACCATTTTTTACCAGTTCCATCTCAACTATTGCAACTGGAGTATTTATCTGATCAATGTGTCTTGACTGTGACTTCAGATCCACTCTCCAGTTCATGTTTTTCAAGACGTTATCCCAACGGCTTTGATTTACCAGGCTCTCATGGATCTTTACTCGGTGGTTCTTCCAAAATTTTGCAATGACTGCAGCTTGATCTGATGTGATGCCACCTTGTTTTTTGGTTTGGGCGGTGAGAAAAGCCTCCAGCTGATTCAAATCCATGTCTGCTGAAGCAATTGACTGTAGGGAAAATTAGAGGAGAAAAAGGGAAAAGCTTGCTCAAAAGTACTCTTTAAAGTTCTAAGCTGAACAGTCCAGATTGTATCTTTGGGGTTTTACAAATATCAGATTTTAAAGGGATAGTGCAAATGAAACTCAGTTATGGAAATAACCTGACAACTTCCATTAAAACTCACTTTGCCTACACCACTTATCCCAGACTTCTGCCCAGGACAGCTGGAGGGTAATGGATTGCTAACAGTAAGGAGGAAACCAGGAATGCCTTTGGGAATGCAGCACAGGACAGCAAGGAAGCTTTTCATTGTCGGCTTGGCCCTTTCCCCCAGTATCCCCCGGGCATACCAACTGGTCTTTACTGGGTGGCTGGGGCAGGCGTCCGGCACGATACTGCTGTCCTGGTGGTCTGTTAAACAGGAAAGCAGCTGTGTGCCTCTGGCCAAGGCCAGGACAAGCACGGAGAAACCCCGGCTCATGACAACGTGCACAGCTCCGCCAGCCACCTCCACACCAGGGACAAGGAAGCAGAACTGATAAAGGCTGCGCCCGCGAAGCGGGGTCGGCTGTGCTGGCCGCAGCAATGGGCTAGCTGCAGCACCAAGGAGGCCAGTGGGCCACAGAGCCCACATCTGTAATGGTTAAAAATGCAACCACTGCTTCTTCTGAAGCATCAGCAGACTCTGCTCAGGTAAACACCGTGTTTGTGTTTTGCAAGGGGTGAAGCAACAGAAATGATTCTTCTGAAACCCATTTTTTTAATAGACATCCAGTTTTTCCGCCTGTCTTTCCAAATCTGGTAATCCTACAGCCTTAAATTTGCATCGCCTAACTGGGAACGGTTGCTAAATAGGGCTCTGAAGGGAGAAGACAGGACGTGAAGGGAGGAAACTGTGGTTAAGTTTGCCCATTGTAATTTCAAGCAGACACTTCTGTTTCATCCTCACCCAAAACGGACGCGACTCATCCACGCCGCCTCCAAGCGCGCGCCGATGCGGAGGGCAGCAAGGCGACGCAAGGCTGAAATCCTTGGGATTTGTATCCGCTTCGTTTTCCCCTGACGCTGTATTCCTACTGCTGCACCCTGTACGTTATGAGTGCCAAAGGCAGAAGGTACAAAGCCCTCTGGTCTGAAACGCCCCTGGTTTAACACCTTCACCACCTTCCAAGACAAAACAGGATGCATCTGTGCCTTTTAAAATGGCTGCTCCAAGCGAGGCCTAGCGCTCATCCAGAAACGGAATGGCACCCGGGAGCGAAGGGGGCGAGGCTGCGGCTGATGGCTGCTCGCGCGCCTCAGGCTCCTCACGGGCGCGGGGATGTGAGATCGGCTGCTTCTCCCCATCGAGGATCTGCAGCGATCCCGTGGAGTGCAAAGCACGCGATCTTAGTCACATCAAGAGTGGCCTGAAACGCAATGGCAGATAAAATAACAAAAACAAGAACTAGGCCCGGACGAAGAGCTTGCACATCACACAAGTGACAGAGAACAGAGGCAGGAGGTTTGCTGCATCGAAGCAAGCGAAGCCAACGACAGCCTCCAGCCCATACACCACATCCTTCTTACCCTGAGTTTTTTCAAGAGGAAAGCAAATCAGAAACAACTGCCACCTCCCCACCCCCCCAACCA
>VXAA01007436.1:961470-988972 GCA_013399115.1 Anseranas semipalmata | reverse complement strand
CCGCCCCCAAACAACACACAGCTTGTGATCTGCAACAGAATTCAGCGTTTTATCATCCAGTTTCTCCTGAAACTTTTGTACCATTTAGTTTAAGAGGGAAGCTCTGCCTTCCCTAAGTCTTGTGATGGATTAGCTGCCATCTGTTACGTGATTAAGAAAATAAATGGCAATCGATACTACAAGTAACTGCTCTGCTGTATCAGGATTCCAGCTTAATTGGAGCTCTGGCAATTTATTTTAAAATGTGAGATGTCTTGTGTACCACTCTGTCTTTTTCAATTCACGGTATCTGTGTACTGGTTGCTTTTATCATGAAGATATTTACCTTGAGGCACATTAAACTCTAATCATCCTGTAAGTGAAAAAAAAAAAAGCACTTTTTTTTTCCTATTTTAAAAGAACAACTATTTAGACTCACATTCCTTTCATGCATACAGGTCTTTCACGAAGAGGACCATCTATTAACAGCAGTGTGAAATATGTTCCATTTTAATATTCTTCATATCCCTGCATATGTGCGTGGACCTGTTTGTGTGTTCTCTGACACCAACTACCTTTTACGTAAACATTTTGTGCAGGTTTACGTGAACAGGGGAAGGAAGAGGGTGAACAACCAACCCCAAACCCCAGAACCTTACATAAACCAAGTCAAGACCAAGATTAGCGTGAGATTCAGAGTTTCCCCTCAGTTCAGCTGTGCAGAAAATTGCCTTCTGTTTTATTCCTACACAAAAACCAAGAAAATAAAGTGTGCCTCTGTACTGAATGAAGCAAAGGTGTCATGAATGAAATGCGAATCTAATGCAGATTCACATGTGGATCAAATAACCAGGTAACCCTTTTCTATGCTTGATTTTATAATTTTTAAATATTTCACCTATGTAATTGGTGGGATTTTTTTAATCTCACTCACTTAACAACAAGTCTTTTTGCAAGACAGCAGGATTTCTGGCAATACGTTGCTAAGCTGATAGAAAAAAAAACCCACACACAAAGTTCCTTATTGTACGCGACACATGATATAAATCTGACTTCTAAGTGTAGCGGAAAGAGGAAGCTTACAACCAAGCTTGCAGTTTTAAGCATAAAGATGACAAAAAGTATCACTAGGACTTGTACAGGACAATTAAACTTGCTTGTTTAACAAAGATTATCATCAGATTGGTGGTTAAGATTCTCTGCGAGTTACATTTAAATCCTCTGTATGTTCATACATGTAGTATAAGCCTGATACAGCTTGCTACCAAAATGCTATCACACCAAACAGAAGAAGGAAACCACGCGTCACAATTAGCAGTCATTTACATCTCTTTCTCTTGCAGATATGGTGCATGTGTACACGCAATATGGATCACTTAATATTGTAGATGTACTCGGCTAAGAAACCAGAAGGTAACAACCATACTGTATTTTGGTGGAACATATATCAGATAGCGTACGCTTTAAATAACACACTAATACAGTCCATCGTTCAGACTAGAATCTCTCAGCTTGCAAATAAGATTACTACCTAAAAGTTCCTTTTTTAAAAATATGTAAATGAATGAAAAGAATATTAATTTTAACTGGAAGAGAATACAAACAATCAACAAGTTACACCTCAGTGTAACTGCACAAAGATATTACTGGACATTTTATTTGAAATTCTACAACAAAACCCATCAGCTGGAAAGGTTTTCAAGCAACTAAACAACAGCAACTCATTGTAATATTCTTCTTCATCCTAACTTGGAAACATTTTATTGTGAGACAGGAAACCAGATGTAAGTTACAAAGAATGAGAGAACAATTAAGGTCTTTGCTGATCTTCCATCTCTTTTATTGTACAGATACTTGTACAATTCATTTTTAAACAAGCACAGTTGTGCTCCATTGCTCATATGAATGTTGACAGTTAAATTCTGGACTTCAAGCTTGACGAAACGTCTTAATTTAACTTGGCTAAGAATTACAGTCTTAGTCATATTCTGGACAGCATTACAAACAGTTTTTTCCATTATTTTTAACAATGCTCCTTAATTACATAGTCAGAATATCAAATTACAGTGCATACACCTTATTGCTATTTCTAAGGATTAATTGAAAGTTAAAAGACAAGTGGTTCTTCTATGTTTATAACTAAAGGCAGATAAAATGCAACTGATTATAGGTCTCCCTCTCATGCTTTTAAACATTGGGAGCTTAGGACAGGCATTTAGCACCACCAGGACAGGGAGCAGCTGTTGTCCAGCTCCCACTGCAGCGACAATATCCCACTGCCAGAATAAACAACACACGCATTTTAGCATCATTACTGGAAACTCCTCGGGACTTCGAGGTGTTGAAACCTGCTCTATCCACCCGCTCCCACAGCTGAATCACTTTCAGCATTGGTTCAAGAGGGATACGTCGTATTACTGCCAGTCACTTAGTCCAGGTAAACCTTAAAGTGCAGGATCTGCTGCAGCACCATCAGTCACCCCATACCAACAGCAAGACACATTAGGGTATTTCTAAGCCTTCAGATCCTGCCGTGTTCCCCACCTAGTCTCTTCGGCAGCCCTCCATAAACATACTTCTACAATATATCATCATGGCCCCCTTTTCGTTTACAGACCGTTTCACCTCGATCCCACGTCAAGAAGTGCTGTGTTAGAAGTATGACACCGAGGGAAAGAAGCTATGTAGGATCCAATTCCAGTTTGTATTGGCTATCACAAGTGATTTCCTACTTCAAGACACAAATCTTCAACAATCAAAGAGCAGAAAGGTTTTCTAAGAATGTATAAGATCATACCTGCTCTATACCAGCGAGTGATTTCATTTACATTACTACAACTATGCATGCAAGTGACTAAGGCACCATAAAACCTATTTTCAAAACTAAAGTCTGTAAGAGACCTTTGCTAGACACCAAAAAATTCCTCACAATATATAGTCTGAGATTTGTTAAAACATGCATTTTTTCCTGGGAAGCACAGCTTATGCACACCATACAATGAGCAACCGGCTACAGCTTTCTTTCCAGAGGCTGGGTAGGTGCTTTTAAGCAACAAGAAACAGATGTGGTCATAGACTTCACCGTGCACTCATCTTCAGTAGATACTCATTATCTCTTAGAATAAAATTCAGCCAATAAAAACATGACTTCAAATACTATTTCCTTAATGGAACAATATTTGATAATCTGGGGAGTTTTGTATTTGCTTAATTAGATCCATTAGACATGTGCCTTAGTACATAGAACAGGAAAACAGACTTAAAATCATTATCTCTTCTGAGAAATAGAGCCTGACAAGCATGCAATGCTAGTGAGACACGACAATTGGCAAAATCCACTGGGAAAAAGAACACACTTCATTTCCAGAAATAAAACATTGCTTGTCAACGATAATGGAAGAGCTCCAGGAGCTGGCCATGATGGTACGTGTAGGCATTTTCTCCAGCTGACCCTCAAAACTGCAGAGTGCTGCCAGCCCGCCGCACAAAGAAATCACCCACTCAGACAAACGAACCGTTCAGTGCCATGCGCTGTGCTAACGAACTCTCCTCTTCAGGCTTTTTGTACGTGGGGGTGAGAGGTTATTCCTGTACCACCACCGCTGTAATGTGCATGCTCTTTGCAATCTAGGCTTGAAAACTGTTTATCAGACACGTGGAGCACATGCACGAGCTGGGGGACCAGCTACAGACAGAGTAATATGGAACAGCTCTGAACGCATTCAGGAACCTCGCCTGGCTGAAATTATTTGGTTACAGAGAGCCAATTCCCAGTAATGCAGGGATGCTATGCGTTTTTTTCACTAACCATCCTTAGAAGGAAACATTTACTGGATTTGGGCAAATATGGGGCACCTCTGCTGCATGCAGCTTTGGGGCACGCAGCTTCTTCCTCTACATTCAAAAAAAGGAAAGGCAACCCCAGGAGAGTGGCGGGGAGGAAGAAAAGCTCTCAGCATCTTTGAGCGCGACAGCTTCAGACAGGAGGACTATGAGAACATCTCTGCAGCCTTGTGGTTTCTGGACCCTCCTTCCTAAGTATGTACTAACCAGCATCTCTCCCAAGAGCTGCTGATGCAGCCAGTCCCGTAATAAATGAGCTGTTCCCATAGACATTCCCTGGATATTAGTCCAGTAGACTTTCCCACGTTTCTTAAGACGATGGAGGTTTTTGACTAGTTGGTAGGCTGTGTCTCACAAACACTGTTTATTAGAGTCTAAGAGCTCTCCTGAGATTTGGAATTAAGACAAAATTCAATGCAACAGCCTGGTCTCTTGCATTGAAAGGGTGATCCATCTTTCGACACAAATACAAAACTAAAGGCCTGTCCACCCCACCAAATTCATAATTCAGAAGTCACAAGTGACTTCAACAACACATTTAATCAAAGTACAAAGATTTTAATTAAAATCTTTATGTCTTCATCCATGGGGTCTCTTTCATTCAAGTTCCATACTACATCCAATATTATTTCAGTTTGCTTCGTATTGAGCTGTAATACAGTTAAAGTAGATATTAAACCATCTGCTTACAGAAAAGAACTGTCAATCATTAAGAGCGTAATATATATACATTTTTTTTTTTTATAAGCTTGCAGTTTAGATTTCGTTCTAGCGTGTAACAGATCTTCTGCAACATCTCTTTCTTATTCTAACCTGTAGAGCCTTTTGATTCATTGCCAAGGAGACACTAACCAGGTCAATGATCATCCAGTGGACTTGTAAATATTTTTAAGTTTGGGTTACTCTGACTTTTATTTAGCTTTCTTCTTGGACAGGACTCACAACACACAGTAACAAGAGAACTACTAAACTGCTACCACATATGGGGGAAAAAATGAGTGTGCATGATGAAGTTTCAGGCAAAATTACATCCTTCCTGCATTTCTGATCTTATTAAGCTTGATTTTGCACAGACTTGTCAAACGTGCACATGGAAGATAAAACTCTTCTCAACAGATCGTTTCCATGCTCCTCCATTCTCTCCTCCAAGGTTCCCATCGAGCAGAAACCCCAAACCCCAGTCTCTTATTCTTTTGCATACAAATTCACAAACCCAATGTTCTCTGCTAAAATTACTTTCTCACTTGAACAAGAAGTTCAATAACAATTTGGGAGGGGTGGGGGGTGGCAGGAGAGTATACATGCAGCTATTTTTGGCCTAGCTTACAGCTGAATGCAAGAGATCCCAGCATTAGTTTTTAAAAGGTTCTGAAGTTACCACAACATTTTTTTCTCCAGCCTGTCTCTACCATTAGTCTGTATGTCTGCTAGAAATGACAGTTTGGACTTTAACTCCCTAACTCACCACTTCCTAAACTTATTTGCAGGAGGTGCCTTTTTTTCTGTGGTATGAAGGCTCATTTGATGACAAAGGAGGATGAAAGGTTGATTAAAACAGGCAGCCACCAGACGAACCGCAACCTGAGCCATTCTCCTGCGGTCAAATAGAACTTCCTGCAAACCTACAGCACTGGGCTCAAAAAAGCGTCTCCCCCACCTCTCCCCGTCCTAAAAACCATCTCTAGCAAAAGGAGAACTGAAAATCATAGGGATTACTCTGTCTGGACCTACTTAAAGACTCTGTCTGTGCTTACAGAACAATAATAATAATAATAATAAAAAAAAAGAACAAGCCCACCCACTAATAACATTAGTCATAGCTAGTTCTCTAAATGATGCCCGCATACTCAGATTATGAATAGATTATAAAAGCTTAGATTTTAAGCAATAAGCATAAAAAAGAAGCACCCCCCCGAGTAATAGTTTCCAAACCACTTGTATTATTTAAAATAGAAAGAGGAAGAATGCATAAGAAAAAAAAGGCAATGGAAAGCACTTCTCAGAGAGCAGAAAGCACTGCTCAGAGAGCACAGACAGGGGCTGGACAGGATGGAGAGAGATAACAGGGAACTGAAAAAATAAGGAAATATTCCATTAATAGCAGATATACTTGCATCTACAAGGGTCATACAGGAGGATTAAAAATACAAATAAATTGTCCACCTTGGCCTGTACTCAACTGACTTGTACTAAAAACAAAGTATTTTTAAATGAGCTTTGCTATCAGTTTTCTCCCCACGCGAGTCAAATTCTTTGCTATGGTTTAGAAAGCATTTTGCCACATGGGGTGGAGGCAAAGAAATGTCACATCTCCAGTAGTTCTTAAACATGCAGCCATGCTACAGACAAGTTTGACAGGTTCAACCTTTTTCAAACGAATGTGCGTGCATGAGTGCTCCCTGAACTATGCTTCAGTAGAGCCAAGTTATCTTCTTTAAGAATGTGTAAATCTTTGCAGGTTACATTATTCAGTCCAAAACAGTTTCTTCTTCAGTCCTCCTGAAGGAGCCATATTCAGAAACAAGAACTTTCACCAGATGGAAGCCATTTAATGCAGTATTGCTAAAGAAAGAGAGGAAAATAAAAAGACAGAGAAATCCAGATAGGGCAGAATAAATACCAGATGGTAAATACAAAGAAATTCAAGGGTGGGAGCAAAAGGAGGAAAATAGACTGACAGACAGATTAAGTGACAGTGCTGGAATTGGTGGCGTGACCTGGCCTTCTCTGAAGAGATCATGTGATTGACCTTTTTTCTCCTCCTTCTTCCTCTTAAAATAAAATAAATGAGAACTGTGTTTATCAGGTTTCTACAATCATTCTGGGAAAATTACTTGCTGTCGTGGACTATTGCTTCATGTTTAATCTCATTTCACTTAGGAGAGTTAAAAATAGAAGTTGGATCGGCTCATATTTTGAGGGCACATGGAAAAAAAGTTGTAGCCTTACCCTGAAAGCAGTAATGGGGCAGACATTAGCAGAGCTTATCGTAGTACTTTGCAGGCAGTGTTCTGTGAGTAAAATCAGGCCACGTACAAGCTTGCTTTATTATAAACCTAGCACAGAAAACAGAATTAGCATCACGAATTCATTTTCATTTTCACTCAGTCCACCCTGGTTGTTTGCACCTTAAAATCTAATTAACTCTGCTAATTTCCACCTTGGTTTACATTTGGATATTAGTTTCCTTTATAGCAAACCATAGATACTCCAGAAGTGAACAACGTGAAATAGTCAAGTCACACCCCTCGACTGTACCATGTCTTGCCATATACCGTGATTTGGAGCCAAATCCTGACCCCAGGCTCTGCTTTCCTTCCTTTCACAGTACTACTGTATATTATACATCCTATGGTAGTCTGGGTTAATAGCTGGAGTTACATTCTCCTACCTGGAAGAACAGCTCCTGGACATATAAACCAGGCTCACACTGCCCCTACCAGGGTCGGGGAACAAACAGCTGGAAACCACTGCAGCCCGTCTCTGCCTTAGCCCATAACGCTGCAGACATTTCATAGCAGCGAAGAGATCAGCACATAAAGGAGACAAGCCTACAGACCATACAGTTTCGAGGGACACTGAAGCAAGCAAGAGTGCTTTACCATCTGGTCACTCATCACGTATTTTGACAACTCGCGTTACACGCTGACAGGTCTGACAGGTGAGAGGTAAGCTTCCAGTCTCAGGATACCAGCCGGCAGGTCTTCCTTCGGGCACGTACAAAATGTTTTTTCCTCCCGTCAGCTCAGCGAAATACAAAACACGCTCCCCAAACCAGGAGCAGCCACCGCAGTAGTTAGCAGCTGAGCCATTATGAGGGCAAGGGAGCAGCGGGTCGCTGTAGGAGTCACAACTATTTTGTACAGGTCCCACTCCCCCCGTGGTGCTGGAAACATCACCGCGGCCTGGGAGCAAAGCCCAGACTGGGATGCTCAGCAGAAACTGTTCCTCGCTTTCCCATAACGACTTTGACTAAGTAAGTCAAATTAAATAATTGATTAAATATTACCATTTGCTGTATCAAAAATGCTCTTAGAACTAAATCTAATAAACCTTTTTTTTTTTTGGGGGGGGGGGGGGAAGGCTAAAGACTTAATGAAACAGACAAAATATCAATCTGAAAGTGTTTTCCAATGGAATCACATTAAACATTTATGACCATAATTATCCCAGAGGGAATTCTCCATTTCAATCGCATTAGGCCCTGATCAAGCCACCTACTGGTAGAGCTGGCCAAGTAATCGGGTTTTCCAGCAAATCTGCAGGAACAACTCTCCACTCCTCTGCCTCCGCAGACCACCTGCATTGCTCTCGGGAGCTGGACACGCACAGCAGCGGTTTGCTGAGCTTGCAGACACACACCCCTGTCGAAACTCGGTGCTTAATAAAATCTAGCTTTAGATTTCACCATCATAGGCCTCAACAGCAAAAAACTTCAGCACTAAAATGGTCCAAGACAGTGCGGTCCCTGTCATTAAAAAGCATCAATTCACTTTTCCTATGGCTTTTCTAGCCCGTTTGACTAAAAGCCATACTCATATCTCATGAGCTCCTTACCAATTGTCTACATGAGCTAGAAGATTTCTCTAGCACTTACTTTTCATTACAAGACCAATAACAGATCTAAATGATGTGTCATAAAATGTGTCCAGTAAACAAAAGTGCAGCGTAACAAGCTTTAGTCTCGAGGAGCCATCAGGAAAGCACAGCATCTCACCCAGGCATCGCACGCGTAGCACGGCAGAGAAAACCACAGGTACAGACTGCAAATGCCGGGGGTGCGTATGCAAAAGCAGACAGCGTAAAGGAGTGGGGTCTCAAACAACAGGTTCTTAACCTCAAAGCCCAAGACTGACAGGTTTACACGCTGCAGAAGCCCAAAACTTACAAATTTAAGCAAGAAGCCATCAAGCATCAGAACCGCAGCTTACCATCTTCATTCTAGGTGCTGGTGGGCAAAAATCTTGACATGAGCCAGCAGTGTGCGCTTGCAGCCCAGAAAGCCAACCGTGTCCTGGGCTGCATCAAAAGAAGGGTGGCCAGCAGGGCGAGGGAGGGGATTCTCCCCCTCTGCTCTGCCCTCGCGAGACCCCACCTGCAGTGCTGCGTTCTTTTGACTGTCTACAAAAATAGCAACACGCTGCCTAAACGTGCTATTTCTTCTGCAGGAAAATTGGAGTTATACATGCTTTGTTCGCTTAAAAAAAAAAAAAAAAAGGCAAAAATCAAGTTTAATAAAAAAAAAATACAGAAGAAATCACAACTACTTCAAATTTGTAAGTATTGGTATCATCTTTGATGATGTAAAACTAAAGGGTATTTATATAAACAGCCTGTTAGAACAGCCTATCACTTGAACCAGAACTGGCAAAAAGAGCATGAATGAATCATGCATCAGACTCGACAGTCTCAAGAGAGACAACGAAGTCACGTGCAAACCTCAGACAGAGCAGAAGTGTCTGTTGCTTCCTTGCCTTTTTCCAAGATTCTGCTTTAGTGCCTGCATGTGTCTCAAGAAGATGTTTCACAATCGTGACATCACAGTTTATGGAGAACTGCAGAGCAGGAAAATAAAAGCCTACCCGCCAAGCGGAGGTAGGAACCATTTGACAGAGATCCAAATACAACTCAACATGAAAAAAATCTAACCTTATTTGGAAAAATACAGAATTTCACTCAAACTATATTTGTATTGCAATTTTTACTGCTACGAGAGATGAAAAAACAAGCTTTCCAGAATACATTAACAAACCAAATGAGAGAATTACAAAAATGTTTCTTAAAATAATTAAAAAGAAACCCTGATTTTAAGTCCAAAAAAGTGTTCGGACAGGCTAGGTATTATTTCACATTTGCTCTACACAGTTTATTTCATGGCTTCTTTCACCAAGATTCAGCTGTAATCTATGTTTATTTAGGTGGAGTCACACATGAGAGAGCATTGCTAACAGGTAAATGTAGAAGATGCCAAAGAATGAGAAGGAAAAATCCCATGTTCCATGATCACTGTCACCTTTAGAAGTAAAACACATAGTCCTAAAGGAGAGCAGGTAAACAGACACTACACACCATGGGGAGCTGAGGAGGACGTAGGAACAGATTCGCTGTACAACTACAGAAGTACCCAATTTTCTAAGAGATCGAGTACTCTTAACTAGATCTTGGACTATCAACTCTACACAGGGGTTTGTGCACTATAAACAAAGTGAAGGGCAAATCTCACTTTGTGCAACCAGTCTAATTTTAAATCATCAGGTGGCTAAAAAATGTAGGATGATTTGGTTTCCTTGTATATAAATACTGTTAATCAAACAACGTTATAGAAAACCTACTGTCCCTAAACTTCATGTGTTCAGAATATGTAACAAATGTGCCTCAAATAAAGAAACCAGTTTGGTTTTCCCCAACAAATGAATACTCCTAAGCCTTTACAATGGAGGTCTTCCTATTTCCAGTCAGATTTGACTTACTCCACATATTTATTAAATACTTTTTAGAAGTTATCGCATAGAAGGTTTTATCATTACTCATAATGATAAATACGAAATAAAAAAAACAGAATATTGAAGTCTTTTCCTTTAAGGAAACCACTCACTTCAACTTGTCCTAAAGACGGAGCACCTCTAGGGATGAACTTGAGAACCTCCCCAGTAAGCTGTAACCAATCCTTCCACCAGAGGAGAGCTCACAGGGAGCCGGGGGGTTGCTCAGACTGGAACTTAAGTCTTCAGAGGTTCTTACCTGGCAACTTTTGCCCCACTGGGCTCAATGAACAAAAGACTTCATGTAACAATCATGGTTTCTGGTATTTTTATGCCACTATTGTTTTTTTTTTTTCCTTTTCCTCTTTTTTTTCTCCTTTTCTTTTTTTTTTTTTTTAAATAAACTATTGCAAATATCAACATCCTCTGAACACGTTGAAGAGTTCAAGGCTCCACCACATTCAGTCACCACACTGGAAGAAACCCTCAGAATACAAATTGTAAAATGGAGTAATTCCAGCAAGTCCCATAGCACTTTCACCACAGTTCGAGTTTCTCGTACTGAAAGCTTTTTTCTTTCTTTTTTCAAGAAGTTGATGGATATACTGTATCCAGTTGCTACAAACTAGCACAGTAGAAAAACGAAGGTACATCATACCAAGACTATGGTGGCTAAACCTTACCAGGAACAGAAAACTTCAGATGCTTAGCACGTAAAAAAGTTGACATGTAAGTGTCATCTGAATTTCTTTTTAACACTAATTGTGTGAACTTCAGTGGCTCAAGTGAGTGCCACAGTTCTGCATCTTTGGTATGGTGTTGGTTATTCAATGCACGAACAGCTCTTCCTGCTGTTCTCTGCTTGTTCTGAATTTTCTGTGAAATGAGGATGTATATGTTAGCAGAGGAGATGATGCTCACTCCAACATAAATGATCCATTAAATAGTCTCTTTCCCTAATGAGATTGATCTTTACTCATAATTTAAAAATATATGTATATTTGAAAAAAGAAGTCTTATCTGCTCAGCTGTACGGCATCTTCACTTGACACTGGCAAGGTTGGAACAGGAATTTTTACTCCATTGCCAACTTCAGGACTCTCCTGGAGCAAGCAAATACTTATTTTCCTTCACAACAGTAGTAACAGGCACAATTTTAAAAGTATCAAATCACAAAGAATATAATTTCAGCGCAGTCCTGGGGGTAGGGTAAAAAAGTATGTTTATTAGTAGAAACATATTGTAGTTAAAGAAAAGAGAGAGGTTAAAACCAGGTTAAACAGAGAAAATCAGAATAGCTGTACTGTGTCAGTCCAAACCTCCACCAAGCCCAGGATCCAGTCTGACACTGGGTATCATGGAAAGAGTGTAAGAAGATGCCAAGCAACGACAATTTGCCCAGTAAGCACTCCCAGCTTCAACACATCCATGGCCTGCGGACTTCATCATATCTAAAGCTCTTGATAGAAACCATCTTTCCATTCTTTATCCCACTGCCAATGCAGAGGAAGCCTGGGCTTGCTCCCTGCCTGCAGCTAAGCCTTAGGCTCCAGAAAAGAAGCCAGCAGTTCCTAAAGCATCAAAACCAGGATACAAAACGAGTAATGCTCCTAAGTTAGGTTTTGGTCATTCTGTTCAAGGCCAAATTAGTGCAAATGACGAGAACAACAAATTGCTGCCTTGCTGTGTCTAGTTTTTCAGTCTTTCATAAAAAGTAGGGCAGGCAAGATTCACGTTTAAGTACAGCCCTTCCTTTTAGCTCTTCTTTAGGCATCAAATAGAAGGAAAGTGAGAGACAACTCAAGTTCCCTCCTTTCATAGGCCGAATTTAAAGCAGAAAGACAACTAATACTAGTCCAGGAAACCACCAGAACTGAGATGATAGCAGTGACTCCATTATCCTCTTCAGCATTTCCCCCAAACTTCTGGGAATAGGAAACATTAGTGTTATTGAAATAAAGGCACGAATCTACACCTGAAGCCTAAGGGAGCCTTTTTCCCTTTTCAAATATACTCCATACAGCATGTGTTTGACAAATACTAATTAAGAATAGTAGAAGCATTTAATTTGTATTAATGAACTTCAAAAGCAAGACCTAACTCCAGTCTTCAATCAGACTAGACTCTTCTTAAGGTCATTGGAAAAAATGCAGCAACCAGATCAGACTAATGAATTCCAGCATAATCAAAACACATACTTTGCTGTGCATGTGTATGGGCATGCGCAAGCACACACACACGTGTAACATGATAAACACACCTGTGGGATTTTGTTTGTTTGCTTTGTTGTTGTTCCATCTTTTTTGTTTTGTTGTCGTTTTTTGTTTGTTTTGTTTTTTTTAGGGAAAAAAGTGCATCCAAAACTTGATGGTGTTATTAATGACAAAAATACTTACTGGCAAAAATCCTACACACGTGACAAAACAAACCATGTATTTGGATGGGAAAAGGGAAATCAACGGGATATAAAGCATCATGACCACCAGGGAATCCAACTTTCTCACCAGTACACTGTCCTGGCAGTCCATTAACAGAGTGACCAGATTTTCAGTAGGGCATTTTAAAGCTGAAACACAATGCACTGTCATTATAAACACCAAGAGCTGGCACTGACCTGTCTGCTCTAGACATGACAGCATGGCCCCCAGCTTAGCAACTGGGACAGAGCACCTAGATCTCTGCTTGCAGAGATATAATCAAGAAGTACCCACACAGTAATTGAGGAAAAACACAGAGAGAGACTCGCTTCTAATTTGAGCAATACAGAGTTTACCACATCAATGACGCAAGTTTGCCTACTTCTTTTTATTTACCACTCGTCCTTAGATAAGAAGATAAATAAATGATGCGATGCAAAAGGTCAAGTAAACCATTAAACATAAAGTAAGCCATTTTCAACAAAATGGCACAGTTACAGCATATCGGCACTTTACAATCTCAAATGAAATGAGTCTAGGACTGGTCTCATTAGGAAGTGATCTTTAACCTCTGTCTCATACCTGAGTTACAGATAATACTCCTAATTAAATAAACTATATCAGAGTCCTTCTGTTTCTGCCTGCCTTCAGGACTTGCACTCATTAGTGCCCAGCAGCAGGAGTGCTACAATGTTTATAATTTGCAGGTGCAGATGAGGATCCTTGCTCACACCACATTGTTCCAATGACAGCCCAATCTGCAGAAAACTGCTCACATTGCAGGATTCCATCACCTCTATATCCTGTAGCTCCCAGCAACAACACTGCCTTCTAAATGCCTCTTCAGTAATTAAACTAGTAATGAAAACAGAATATGAAAGGCTTGAACTTAATACAAACGCCGAGTTTTGCAACTGGAGAAATTGAAAAAGAATGAATATTAAAGAAATCCAGAATGATGAAAGTATATTGTTCTTATTAAGTGACGCATACAAGTAATAAACTGCTGCTCTAGGCAGCGAAGCGCTGAGCTTACGGCTACTTTAAATGTTCTTCAGCCACGTAACATCCTGCAGCCAACCCTCCTCTCCAATTCATTCTTTTGAAGAACCGTTCCCCGCCACTTAGTGTTATTCCTACAACTGCCAGCTGCACCAGTCCTCACGTGAACTGACCGCATACACACGTACTACAATAACCAATAGTGGAAGCACCCTGATAAGAATGCTTTGGGGCGGTATCCATGAGCATTTTTATCACTGAAATATAGCAGAGAGTATTTCAAGTGAGCATGCAGTTTTCTACCCTCCTAAGATGATGCTGTAGTAAGACAGAGAGAAGAAACAATAACTGTAGGCATATATAAGAACAGAAGATGCATGCTGCAACACCAGACACCGCAGAGGTGGCAGCTGAGCTGTGTTCAGATTAGCGAGCTATGGAATAGCTGGGTTTCACTGGATTAAAAAAATGACTGGGATCGTTATTCAGCTGTTCCAGGCAAACAGCGATTCAGATGACAATCATTTTCTCAGGTTATGTCCAATTATAACACAGTAGACGTACCCACCCTCCCTCACAAAATTCTACGCAAAGTTATTGTTAGCACATTTTTGCCCAGCCCAATAAAATTATTCAAAATAAACACGTTCATAGGAATGAAAGGTTTAACACTATGTAGGACACATATTTGGGTAGAGAGCATCTGATGTGGACGCAGTACTTGTTGATACTGTTTTAAGGGTTAACTTTTTCACTTCTACCAGAACTGAGAAGAATGAGCACGTCTAACGAGTGCTCATTTTCAGTTAGTAGATACAGGCACAGCAGCAGCTCTAAATATCAGAAAGCAAGCCATCTTTCCCATTAACTTTTCCCACGATTTTATCTCAGCCTTTGGACGAGGCTGTTCTGCCTCTCAGCCCTGCAGCTTGGACTTACAAGACAACTGTAAAGCATTCAATAAAAAGAGCACATGACTAAGCCCACCTATTTGAGAAATCACTAGTTATCTGAGAGAGGGAAGAACAACAGCTCTCTTGCCATATTATAAAATGCAAGAAGGTTTTTTCCCCCATCAATGTCTGTCAGTAAACCCTGAAGAAGATGCCAAGGCCTTTATCCTCCACAACTGATAAACTCTAGGACCATTTTTCTGCTCTGACTTTTCACTTAAGGGCAGAGCCCTTTCATGAAGATCAATAGTCTCTTCCCTCTCAAGCAGCAGCAGTAGTGCTTTGGGACCTCCTCTCTAGGTAACAGCAGCAGCTTCATAAGGCAAGGACTGCAGTCCCCAGCGGGAGGGCGACAGCCTTTAGGGACAACATATGATAATGGCAGTGATCAGCCTTCAAAGCAGCTGCAGCACGCTGGTGCTTCTCCGGAGCGTTTTACGCACCGAGCAATTTTATCTGCTGGTGGCACTGAGTTTTTCCCCTACAAGCCTTTAGATCAGATTTTGATCAAAAGGTTTCTCATTCAACAGACATCCTCCAAAGGCACAATGAAAAATAATCACTAGAAGCAACTGGGTATTTCACAATATAGAAATAGCTTCAAGATGGGACTTAAACTGTGAATGCCAGCAGCACGGCAGAGCCAAATGACAGCAGGACCATCAGCCTCCTGGCTGCACAGCAGTGCAGTGCAACACCACAGCCACTGCAAAAGCTGGTAGAAAGATCAGCGTGATTTCTAGTGAAAACAAGAGAAGGCAGAGGGCTAGGGAATGCTGTCCCGTACAATCAGCTTGGGTACATTTCATATGTTGGTTATCAAACACTCGGTTCTCACATATTACTTAGATACATTCTGATAAATATTTTAGCAGGGACATAGTGGTGTATTTATTACACATGGTAACACCCTCGATATTTGCAAAAAACAAATACTTACAAATCAAATATAATAAAATATTTAGACTCCTCGTGCTGAATTTTGACTGTCATTTAGCTAACATACAGTTCGTTCTGAAGCAGAATAGTGAACCAGGACACTTCCAGCACATCAGCAAACAAGCACATTCAGTAAATTCAATAGCCTGCTGCCACCAAAAGGAAAAGAGTGGAATTACTCTAGATGTAATTTATTAATTTTTTTTTTAAACCACAGGAACTAACTCAACAAATTAAATTTACGTAAGGAGGAGACAAATTTAGTATTTTGATCAGGATGAAGAAGTCTTTGAAAGCCAAAAACGGTGGGGGTAAGAATTTGCAGGAGCTGATCTCCCCCAGTTTCTCAACGCTTTGAAACCTCATAGGATTGGAGGCTGGGAAATATGCAAGCAGAAGGTAAAAAGTAATTGACACAACACTGAGATGGTACAGTTCTCCAGGCCAGCCTTCCTGGAGCTTTGTTCTCCCTTCTAGGAAATTCCACACAAGAAATGAGATGTAAAAATAAGTAAACATCACTAGAGGTAAATGTAATAAGATAACATTATTTCTCTACAAAATAAATGTAGCACCTTAGAAAGAGGTCAGATTATTCATACACATTCTGCAGAAAAATGCATGCAGATCTATGGGGAGGAAAGGAAACAGCCAGAAGTGGATCATCAAGACAGCTTTTATAAATAAACAACCAAGACTATACAAAAATCAGGAAAAAATAAGCATTTAAACACTTATTGCTACAGTGAATACACTTTTATGGACCTCATTCATTTCCACACTATTCACAGGTGCCGTGCTTTTCACATGCTTCAGGAGTTACCATGCTTTGTACACATGGAATGCAGGAGGGTACAGGAAAGTCCTTCACCTCTTTTATATAAGCTCTAACAGAAATAAGTGGCTGATTGATGCATGGACTGATTCACAGTACTGATTTATGGTTACTACTCAGAGGACATGAAGTACTTACAGCAATTGAACAGTCACAAGGGCAAGGAATCTCTCTGCTTCTAACAATGAACTGACAGCATGGGTATGTGTCAGAAAAAACCCTCAGGAGAGGGGAATGAGGTGCTGTTCATCCTACCCAAATTAGGTGCTCACATTCCCTACAAAGTCAACAGAAGGCAATAAAAGACATCTAATCTTTTCCATATTGACCATACAAAGGACCTGGGCTCTTAAACGAGGTAGCAGAAAATAAACAGCATGGCCACCTCCCAGAACAATATATTTGGTGTGATTAGGTATTATCATCAGTGGAGACATAAAAGTTACCTGTCTTCTTCTAAACTTCAGATGCAGATCATCGCCACACAAGGGAACTGGCTGCATGAACCAGTACTTTGGCTTTCTCTTCCTATTCTGCTCTTTGTTCCCCTTCCCCCACCACCCAGAGAAGGGAGAAAAAGATAAAACCACAATAAGAAAACACAAGCACTGCTGTTAACACTTTAATCGTGCAGATTTTTCACAACAAATTAAATATCAAGACTGGAATAAAGTTGCTCAGCCACTGACGAGGAAGGGACAACATATCTTCAAGCAGAGCTTGCTCCTTCAGGTGCTGGGGAGACACTAGCATCCAAGATGTGTGTTCAAAGAGTAAGATGTTATATATATAGGAACACTTTTCAAATCTGCCATTATCGGCCAACACAACCCACACACACACAAAACCACATTTAAATTCATAGAGAATCTACGTTTATTCCAGGCAACTCTCTGAAGTATGCAGGTATGTGTTTTGCGGTTCTCGGCTGTTGAAGATTTAGTTAAGCAACTTGTAGGGCCAAGGCAGCTCTACCCTCAAACCTCCCCCTGCGACATCGTTCAAACAACAGGAAACAGCTCTCGCTATATTCTCTGTGTGATGGCTTCAGACAAGTCAGTTTACGCCATAGGCAGAGATTTGTAAGATTAGGACTTAGATGTTACTTCCTTTAAGTGACCCATTAGAAATAAGGACACCAAAATCCATGCATACTCAACCTAAAGCTGTGCCTGAACAAAGTATTGTTTATTGCTTAGCTCAAAACTTCAAAGTGCATTGATCTGCATAAAATTAGACTATTTCCCAGGAATTTCACCCATAAGGAGATGAGCAGAGTTGTGGGCATGAAGACCAGGAGACATACACCTGATAACAGCGAGATGCCACCTTACATTGGAAGGTGTGACCTCAAAGACCACAGGTGGTATCAGTCCTGGTTCTTAAAGCAGCACATGGGGAACATGAAATCCTCTCCCCAACATATTGCCATCCTCCTAACCTATATGCTGCTGTTACAACAATGAATAAACATCTCATAATTTTAATCATGTTTTCTGGGGCCTGAATTAATATTATGTCCAGAACATCTCAACTATGCTTGAATAAGACTTGTCTTTGAGAGGGAAAATAAAAACACCCACAGACAAACCCAGAAAGTCTTAAGTCCTGCAAGAAACAGACTTTCCGATTCAGCTGGTAATATTCATTCCAGCACTTTCAGGGTATCATTTGAATTTGATCATTAAAGAAACAATGGACTGACTCTACATAAAAGCAGAAAGTGCCAGCATCCTCATCAAATTCCAAATCTATCAACAACATTTGCCTAAGTTTCTCTAGCTATTTCCTCTGGATGTGGCACGAGCCTTTCTTCTAGCCTCAAATACATCATTTTGGCTGAGCAGCTGTCACACTTCAGTCATGGCTAAGGAGTTACATATTTCTGCAAAGAGAAAAAATAGTGCATACATAGAGTTTGGAGATCATTCATTTGAAGTTATCATTTATCTGAAGTTACCATACTGCAGTACTGCATTGAAACAAGCAGGAAAATACTACTTGTGTTTGCCGGTTATCTGTCACAGGTAGTCAAAAGCACCTCAAAAAAAAAAAAAACACCAAAAACAAACGAACAAACAAAAAACACTACAAAAAACAGGTGAGCCAAAAATAAGAAGGGGATATAACCATCTGAAAAATGGCTACCAAAACAGAGGACAGTGGACAACACAGTAAAATCTGGCTTACACAGATTTAGAGGAAACCAATTTCAAAAATAAAACAGAAGTGTGAATCAAAAATTTATTCGAATAGAAATCTAGAGAAGCAGGTTGAAATATCAGCCAAAATACACAGCAAGAAAAAAAAGAACATAGAAAGTATTCATTTATTTTTTCTTAAAGAATACAATACAGCAGAAAGTGTTTTGCTGGTTTGTTTTGTTTGTTTCTCCCCCCCAGTGATCCTGTGGCTATCAAGTAGAACTCAAAACACCCTGGCTTTTAGCCAAGGATTCAGACAATGATACTCACTGGGCTTTGGTAATGCAAGTCCGCATCACCTTATAAGAGGGAGCAGCGCCAAAAACAAACGTCTAATTCTGAGAAACTAGTTCACTGCCCCCTATACAAACCGCCACTGATTTCGGTTTACTTCAGTACGCCAACAAAATAGCTTGCTGTTGATGAAAGAGCTCATCTGACTCCCCGCTCACCTTCACTTTCTACTCCTGGCTATAGAGTCCAAACTGTCTCCTTTAATCACCTCTGACGCTCAACTGATCTTTTCACGAGACGATTTAGACTCAGGAGCTCCACGGTCATTCTGGTTTTCTTCCTCCCTTTGAGTTATTCAACAACCTGACAGAAAACTGTCAGCTCACAGAGTGGTCCACAAAGCACTGTAGTTGTCAAAAGGAAAGAAGTGGCAGCAGATGGGGCCAAAAGGAGCAAGAACAATCCCCTTCTGGCAATAATATACTTCTCAATTGGCATACTGCATCTTGCAGCATACCAGGCAGATCCGACTGCTGTGGCTACCAAGGCAGTTGTCCTCAGACATGAAAGACAATAAAGAAATTACAAATTAAAGTGGTACATCTCACATATATAGTTCCTCACCTGACGGACAAACGGGGATGCTGCTGCTAACGGTGCTGTGAGCACAGCATAATTATGAAAGACTAAGCTGGACTTGGTGACTACTGCTGTGTGGTCAGGAACTAAAGCAGCACTTAACTGCTAGCCTGCTGTGCTAACATGCACGTTAGCGCTAATATACTGCCTCCTGATACAAAATTAGTGATGTAGAAATAAAAGGAGGACATTTTACAGTGATAGAATCATTTAGGTTGGTAAAGACCTCTAAGATCATCAAGTCCAACCTTTAACCTACCACTGCCAAATCATTTATCTTTTGAAAAGAACACACACTTTTGACCTTGTAACAAACAAAAATACAGATAAAAGCAAACAAAGATCATTTCTTCTAGTTTTTCAGACTTTTTTTCACCATACAAAATGGTCTAAGGTAATTCCAAGTATTACTTTGAGGGCTGTAATTCAAGAGATAATGTTTTTAAAGACAGATGAATAATCTTCAGCAATACAAGCAGCATGCTGTAAAAATAGTATGCAGTGATAGAGGACAAAGCAAATGTTGTAGCTTTACTTATATGTCCAAGAGAACGTTTTAGAAGGAAAAAAAAAATACAATATAAGAAGCTCACTGCTATATACGGGGATTTGGGCATTAAAAACACCAAATTAAAACTCTGCTACTGCATTTAGTCAAGCTTTCCCTCACACGAGTGTTCCAAAAAACTACCGACCAAGTTCGCAGATGCCGGAGCTGTCGAGAACCGCACCAGCAGGTGGCAGCGGCGACCCCAGCGGAGCTGGCTACCAGCTCGGAATGGGAAGCTGCTCGGCCCAAGGAAGCCGAAGGGAAGGCAAAAAAAAGCCATTCCGGAGAAAAATGCCTCTCTCCTCCCTTAGGCATGAAGCAAAACCTGCTTGCTATTTAGAATAGCATCCTTCCTTCATAAGCGGCGATGCTTTTCCTAAAACACTCTTCTTGTGAGAAGCCTGTACTTTAAATACAGGCGTCCCTCGCAAAGTTCTCCAGTAACGCGCTTATTTCCGTGAGCACAAAGCCCAAGAGCCGCCTCTCTCAGGGCACCAGCTCGACCTGACTCCGCTGCTGAGGAGATGCAAAGAGGCAAGCCTGACGTTCGTCAAGGCCTCCGTTCCCAAGTTTTCCCGAAGCGGTACGCGCGACGGGCTAAACCCGAAGGCTGCGGGTGCTACTTCTAACTCCCCGCAAACCCGGGACTCGCTTGCCCGGGCGCCGGGCCCCCGCCTCCCGCCCGCCGGTACCTGCAGGAGGCCGCCCATCTTGGCGCGCAGGGCCCGGAACTCCTCCGGCGCCGCCTCGGGGTAGAGCTGCCCGCGCAGCAGCTCCTCCGTGATGTCCGCCTTGCCGTAGTAGGCGGCCTGGGCGATGCCGTTGAGGAGCGCGCCCAGCGGCTTGCAGCCCTCGGACGGCGGCGGTTGCTGCTGCTGCTCCGCCGCCGCCATTTTGGGGGAGCGGCACCACCGCCAGCCCCCGCCCCGGCCCGGCCCGCTTCCAAGCGTCTGTTGAACTCGGCTCCCCCCGCCTCACGACGGCCGCNNCCTCACGACGGCCGCCGCTCGGCGTGTCCCGCCCCCGGCGGCCGCTCCCCGGGGCGGTCGCCTCGCTGCCGGCGCCAGGCAGCCTGTGTGCACGCAGCGCTGCGAGCTCCGTCGTGCTTCTGGCGTTCGTGAGGAGGGAGAACCAGGCGCTGTCTCGGCGCACCTGATGCTGTCCACGCTGCGGTGCCTTCCCGCTTCTCCCGTTCTTCCAGTAAAAACCACTGGCTCCCTACGTTCCTCATGCAGCTCTCCCAGTTAAAACAGTCTGTCCTTAAAGAATAGCTCACGTTTTCGCGTAGAGGTTAGAGCAGATACACTTGCATTGCAGACCACTGTCTAATCTAGTCTTTTACACATTTGACAAAGAGAAGTTTAAGATCAATTTTCTTCTTTACAGGAGCAAGATAGATTATGTTCTTTAGCAAGCTAATAGTAAATATCAAGTACCAAACAAATTCATAATTGGAAAAGCAGTGGCTCTAGAAGAAGCTCTAGAAGAATTTTATTTAACAAATATTTAGGCACATACTACTACGTAATCATACATTTATTATCAACACAAGTAGTGACAAGTGTAATGACACACGCCAACATGGATCCTTCACTGACCACTATCTTTCCATTCCCTGACAATTTCATGCAATGTTTAAAAGGTATCTATTAAAAAAAAAAAAAAAAAGCCATCCCCCCAAAGCCACAACCAAACAGGAAGGACCTGATGGGGTACAATAAATCTCTGCATTTTAAACTGTTACTGAATTAACAGTATTCCATTTTACTAAACGCTCAGATATTTTAAGGAAACTTCCACAGGATTTGCCTAGTATCCCTTTGTTGTAAGATGCAAGGTAGACCACAAAACATGGGGACAGTTAAGAAAGAAGTACTAATAAAAATCGAGCATTTTCTCTGTGCAACATTCTATACAAGTTCAAATATAAAAAAATATTAAAATGCTTTGTATATACAAGCATATACAGTCACAAAAGAGACTGCATGCTCTTAAAGATGTCTACAGCAAATTTTCTTCTGCTAATACAGCGATATGATACACCACCTGATTTCAATTATTTAAGCCCTTCATAGTTGCACTTTTTATGACATACAAGAGATATCACATGTTGCTCTAAAATATAAAATATAAATTATGATCAACATGATCTGCTCTGCCTAGTTCTGTATTCTCTATCTTTCTGTAAGCAGAGAACAGGCAAAGAACGTATGCAAGTTGTCCTTATCTGAGTGGGATCGCTGTATACCTCTTGTAGCTGGAGGTACAGAAAAATCAACAGTATGTGCATCTGTAATTTTCTTCCAATCTCTCCATTAATTTGGACAATTGTTAAAACATCCATTTTCGCCAGTGGCACTAGGATTAAACAGAATCTACAGAAGCTTTAAAGAAACTGGAGACCCAGAAGATGCAGTCTGTTTCAATCACTAGAAATTAGTAGTATAGTAGGAGGAATGGAACTTCATGCCTAATTTGGGTACAGACTCTTCAAAGCACAGCTAACCATTCTGAGACTCAAAACTCTTCTCTGGCGAGAACAGTTAACTTTTGCTCCTATTTAAAAATAGGAAAAATAGGAAAAATAAGGGCAGAGGGGGAAGGGGTAGGGGGGAGAAGTAATAACTCTTCAATGGCCTATCCATATCAGCACGGAATATGAAATAACGTATGTTATCGTTCCAGATTAAATTTCTGAAGATTCTGTTCCTCGATGACATTCTTTCTTCTGCTGCAAGCTGAAATATGTCATTAAGTCCTAATAAGCAATGCTGCTTTATTGACTTAGGCTGAGGTACAAAGACAAATTTGTCCTTATAATTGCTTTTTCTTCTCAGATCTGTTTAGTTCGTTGCATGAAGATTGCAAAAAGCTGGTGAAAAGTGCATATTTCTGACTTCAAAAACAGTATAAAATTATTCAAAATGCACATGGCAGCAACCAGTGACCTGTGTCTTTAAGAATATTATTTATTTGTTTTTGTAAACAACCTTATTTTTAAACAAATTAAAAATACATTGAAAATTCTCTATTTATATACACAGTACATGTTCAAACTTCACTTCATTGTGATGCCATGGTTTAAGCAGAAAAACAGAGTTTTTTATCCAAAGCCCAGTTGCATTACAACCATCTTCTGCAGTACAGCAAACCATGCTGCCAAGACACGGTCCTTTCAATAATACTTCATTTGTTATTTATCACCTGAACCGTTTTTCGGCCATAGTGGTAATAGCTGTACGCAGATGTTACCGTTGTGAAAGCTGTGATGCACCTTGGGGGAAAATAGTTCCTGTAAGTCATTTGAGTCCAATTATGACAGTAAATATTAACACTTGTTTTAGAGAAGGGAAAACAATGATCTGCTTCAGTTTTTGTAGCCTACATAATTTTTACCAGTGCGAGAACTGACGCTGATATGAGAAACTATCCCTTGGTAGCATGAAAGGGGAGCATTCAAATAACACAAAAGACTTGAACTTATAGTTTTAACAAGTACCAAAACTAAAACACAAGTTTTGGATTCAGCCTCTTTTGTTCCCTTCCTAGGCATTAGGTAATAACCATATGTATTTCTAAATTAGCAGTGCTCCTCTGTGTCAAAGGCTGGCACCATTCACGTGTTAGTCACTGTTACAGTCCTGCCCCTCCATTACCACTGCCAGACTCATTGACATCATTTTTTAGAGTATTCATAGAGCATCCTGGTAAGTTACACCTAGCATTTCTTCATTACTCACAATATGGTAACTCTCTGAGTCCCAGAGAAACAGCAAGGTAAGCATCTTTCACAAATGCAGTTCCAGGTTTCGCTTTCCAACAGGATGAAAACCACATTTGACTACTAAGATTAAGGTTCCTAGTTCCTTAAAAGCTTTGGTTTTTGTTTGTTTGTTTTTAAAAAAAGACAAGTAACACTGGATCGTTCACTACTTTAAACTAAGTTACTAAGTAATTCTGCTATCTGCAGTTCAGCCTCTTTGTTCTGACCTCTTGCCTACTAGTTGAGGAGAAATAATACCATAACTAATTGTTCAGATCTGTAATGACAGTGACAGGAAAGGCCATTATTTAAAGTACACAAGTAGGCCTGTTTTCATTTGATCCCCTTCCTTCCCTTCTATAGTCTAGGAGGAATCATTGATTTCTTCAGGTACTTTTCAGAGGCCTCAGAAACCTAGATTTCAAGATAGCAGGTACAGTATGAAGCAAAAATAAGAAAATACTTCCTGTCTATTTTTACTGGTATCAAGATTGCTTTTTCAAGGACACTTACGGCATGAATATATAAAGAACACACACAGCCTTTCTTCCCACTCACTTCTCTTACACTAATCTGAATGTACATTTTGCCTGTGCACACCATGTCTATTCTCAAGACATGTTTCTTAGCTGTTATTCCTAGATCTTAACTAGTCTCAAATAAATTAAGTACCAATAAATATATAGCTGATATGTCAGTTAAGAGTAAACGTGCAAAAATTCAGCCATACAGGGTCTATGACATCATTTGGGCACAGGTTTTTTGTTCCACACAACTAGATTAATCTCAATTACCAGTTTCTTAAGGAGTACATTAAATTATCTGGAAAAAAAAATATGAAGAGATAAGTTACCATAATGTCTGCAGATATATGCTGTCCACATAATTGAAAACAGGAGCTGCTAAAGAAGCTGCCACCAAAATTAGCTGAACCGCTGTATTCATCTGATAAAAGCAAAATAAGAAATGTGACCAAAACGAAGTGTAGTATGCAAGGAATACCAATATACACTTTTATTACTCGTTTAAATAGTACTCTATATACTACTACTTAAGAAGCACTAGAAAAAATATTTTAAGACCGTTTTTAATGAAGCGTCTTACACATTTGAAATTAGCCTGTGTTCTGACAGAGTACAGCGTTGAAAATCTTTCAAGAGCTAAGTTGCCTCCAAATTAGTTGGCACTACTTTGAAACTCTCAGCAGTAGGAGGAAACAGCCCCCTCCCTCCAAACTAGACCCTGCCCCAACTATGGAGAAATTATCTTTTCTAATGAGTTACAACTCTTACCTTGCTAATGAATGTTGGTTTCAGTTGGGCTGTAGCATAACAGGGATTAAAATACCTACTGAGTGTTCTCTGTTGGAAGAGAAAAGGGGAAAAAAAATAGACAATTCTAGTATATTCAGTTTGATATACAACTTCACAAGATACAGAACAAAAATTAATTACGGTGCTAGACAATTATACTGCAACTGCTCTTAGATGAACTATTAGACATCATACAGAGACAGGAGAAAAAGTTATCAGTACTCATCTTTATGAAACCTATTTTATGAAATACTGTTCTGCTTACAAATCTATCTGGCAAAACATCAAGGAAAACATTACCTCTTAAGTTATCAACCCAAGTTTTGATCAACCATCAAGTTTCAAGAGGAAAATCTACTGGTTAGAACTTGTTAAATGCTTACACATTTTATATACATGTAAAAATATGAAAAAAGTAAAGATTGAATCACAATAAAAAATGATTACATGTTCATAAAATTTTGTTTAATGCTATACACTCACCGGTGGAGAAAGAGTTTTGTATCGCACATAAAAAACAGCAGCAATGAGCGCTACATCCCTCAGAATGATCATGGAAGTAAGTGAAACTGAAAAACCAAGCCAACAGGATCTAATGAAAAATCACGTCCATGATTAAAAACAAAACAAACCAAAAAGATCACAAAACACGAAGCAAGAAGAAATAACCATTCTCAACTTCTGAACAAGTTTTAGGTATGATTGAAGATTTTTAACGTGACTTGTGAAAGGGTTTCATGTGAAGTCTTAAAACAGACCAGTCTGAGAAATCTTTTGATGTAACTGCTAACTACTGCTGCTTTGACAAAATTACACTTGAAAATAGCAACAGTGCTTTTTTGTTTTGTAGGTCTGGGCGGGGGGTGGGGTGTTTTTAAGTATTTAATAGGAGCAAATAGCAAAGTACAACTGGCCAAAACAAGAGCTTTGAGCAATACGCGGTTTTCCTTCCAGAAACAGAAGAAATATTATCATCATACATAAGATTAGCTTCTATACCTAATACAGTACATGCAGGTAATGACATTTTCTCACCTGGGATAAGATTTGCACAAGTTAGGCTTACATAGAGCACACTGATGAGAATTTTATCAGCCAGAGGATCAAGAGCACTTCCCAAAGCTGATTTCTGATTAGCCCAATTTCGTGCAATAAATCCATCCAACTAGGAAAAACAGAGTTCAATATTTTTGTGTTAGAAAGGTAAGAGTAAAAAGTATTTATATGCTTCTGTTACAGAGAGATTTCACAAATTACATCAGGTAATACAGCTAGTTTAACTATGATGAAATATGATACCTGTTAGCCGATACTTATATCACTTTTTTTTTCCCACATTGCATTCCAGATTCTAGAAGCCTTAGAGCATATCCAATTCTTGTTATTTTAAAAATGTGCATTTTAAAACACCAGTTGCTTTTAATTTTCATCTAAAATTCACACGGTTATTGCTCTGATGGGTGCACTGGGTACACCTGCAAACGTAACAGACCTCTAGATGCATAAGCACTGGCCAGACAGTGCCCACCTGGGGATGGTCAGGGAACCCTGATATCCCCACTGCTCCACCAGCACTAAGTCCCCTTCAGGTATCTGAGAGCTCACTTCACAGTGTCACAAAGGACGTATACAGCATTTCTAGAAAACAATGAGCATAAAATACTTGTCTGTTCCTACAGTTTATCCATTCCCATTCTACACTGACTCCAAATTCCAATGTACATCGATGGGATCACCATAACCCACGCTATCCCCAAAGTATTTCCAAACTAATGTAAACATACCAAATCCGTTATGCCAGCCAAAACAAAGACACCTAGTGCAACATTGAAATTTTCTTCAACAATCAAATAGCCTAAAACTGGCGCCAAACCCATTCTTGCCATTGACAGTATATTTGGGATCGTCCATGGGTTTTCATACTGTAAAGCAAGAAAGCAAAAACTTCAGGCCAGGAAGGCAGACCCTAATTTGGCATGTAACACAAGATAAATACATGGGCTGAGGCAGTCAGAAAGCCTTGCAGATCTTGGAAGCAAGCTGCTGTTTGAGCAAGACACACAAACGTAGCACCTAACTATTAAACATTAACCGAGGCTTCGTTTTCAAAAGGAAAACACACCGACACTGAAAAGAGCCCAAGTGCCGCTGCCGGCGTTAAATTCGGGCGCTACACCTGTTCCGAGCAGGCGACGTGACTTCGTTAACAGGCACCGAGCCTGGTAACCGGGTACCTCAGCCCCTCCCGGCCCCAGCGGAACGACGGCTCCCCCGCGCCTCACGTACCAGCTCGGCGTAGCGCCCCGCCGCCACGCTCCGTTCCCGGGGGGGCTCCGGCGGAGCGGGGCC
>VXAA01007436.1:944028-960973 GCA_013399115.1 Anseranas semipalmata | reverse complement strand
CAACGCGGCGTTGTGCGAACGGGGGGACACGGGCAAGGCTTCTCCGTGAGGTGTTCCTTCACACGTCCTTGAGGGAAAAAGCGGGCTTGCTTTACCGTAGGACTTCTGAGAGGACAAGAGCGCGCTGTTGTCCTCGGCGCTTGCTCTCCTAATCCTCTCACCCGTGTTTACTTTGGCTCGAGGAAAAATGAGAAGGGTTTATTTTTCCAGTTCCAGTAATTTACTTATCCCTGTGCCCTTTCCCGAACACAGCTGCTACAGAGACACCGTTTTTTAACTCCTATTACTGGCATCAGTTCAGGCCACATCTGAGGTTGGACCCGATGCGTTCAATGCACTTTGGTTGCACACACTGGTCGGTAACTGGCAAAAGAACTGAAGACTGTAAGAAAAGCAACCACTCACGTGCAGGTCAGTTAACTCTCCCTCTCCTGCAGGGTGAAAGACAATTAGGAAAGAGTAGGTGAACTGTGTATGACCTTGATAACTTATCGCTTCTTCTGTCACACCAATTAGAGGGAGTTGCCCCTAACTGTTTGGAGGGTGAAGGCAGGAGTGAAAGAACGTCAGCTGGAGCTGGCCCTGAGTGCAGTTTCCAAAAGTTTGGAGACAACACAAAACGTGGAGGAGCAGCGGATACACCAGGGGGTTGTCCCAGGGAGGGAATCTTAATGTGAATCCATAGCAGATGGAGGGAATGAAGGAGAGCAAGTCAGACTCTTCTCAATAGCGCCGAATGACAGGGCAAGAGGCAATGGCAATAAAATTCCATCTGAACACAAGAAAATACTTTTTGTTCAGGGTTTTTTTTGGGTTGGTTTGTTTTTTAGTGTGAGGGTGGACAAACACTGACAGAGGTTGTCCAGAGAGGTTGTAGAGTTTCCAGCTGTAGCAAGAGTAGAACACAGACCTAGACAACAGACTGCAGGTGGCCCTGCTTGAGCAGAGGTGTGGTAAGTCTAGATTGGCTCAGTCCCTTCCAAGCTCAGCCAGAACTCCACAGGGCAGGGCTAGGTGAGACAAAACCCCACTTCTGAAATTCCCATTCTGTGTTCTCTCTCTTATGCAACTCTCCCCTAAGTTATAATATTGTGCAAAGTTGAAAGAAGTCACTTAATAGAAAAGACAAAATCGTGAAGCTTATTTTCTTATAATACACATAACTTAGAAATAAGAGGGGGAAAACAGAAGCTTCAGCAACGCATTCTTGATTTTTTTTTTTTTTTGGAAATACTTACACAAAGCTTCTTATCTGCCATTTTATTGCACTAGACCATGATCTTGATTTCATTAAATGGTACACAGCACTTTACTCTTGTGGAACAGACATCCTTCTGTGGCAGGAACAGAGTTAAACAAAACCATACAACATGTATAACATGAATGTGTTATGCAATAGCTGTTAGCACCAGTGTTCACTGTTACTATATAACTCTTAAAAAAAAAAAAAAATCACAGATTTCTCATATAAAGTTTAATGAAAGAAATAAAAATCCAATTCCTGTATTACACATTAAACATTGCAATAAGGAGACTTTCTTAAATTAGACTTGAACTTCAAATAAAATCTCAGTTTAAAAAAAACAGTAAATACAGAGCCGCAAATTAGAAAATTAAATCAGTTTCAATAAGGTATCACTTCTTACAGCTATGAAGCTTTATTGGCTCAACATGACAGTTCCCAAGTTTTTGGAAACATTACTATACTTTAAATTCCTCAAATGAACTACAGTGCTAAAAACACAACTCACACTGTCTTCTCATGAAAGATTTTTTTTTTTTTTTAATTTGTGGGTACCACATCACTTTAAGTTTAGAAGCAACATTTGTTATTGTAATAATTTGGGCTAGCAGACCTACAGGATGAGTAAAGCAGCGATATCATGTAGCAGTTTGTCCTATGACAGCTTTAGGGAAGCCTGTAGGTGTTACCAGTTTCCAAAGGGGAATCTCACACCTCAAGTAAGCAACAGTGCGTCAACTACCGTGGTAGGCTGCAGTTCAGGGCACTTTATTGCTGCAGGTCCATCAGCTCATTCCAGATACTGTGATTATGTCTCAAAGTTTATCAGTGTCTCTTTTCACATAGTCTGAAGTTGATAAACTCTCAGACCTTTTTTCAAAAGATAACCCTGATCATTTAGGGATTGAATAAAGCTTTCAAAATCAAATACCTGGAGAAAAACAAAAAAAGACAAATATAAGTATCAAATTGGAAGAATGAAATTTTACCTGATATAAAGCAACATAAAAAATTTAAAAGATTTGCAGTATTCATGCATTACTTAGTAAACTGAAGTGAGCTAAGACTAGGTTAATTTCCTTAGCAAACCACTGACCTACCAGAAGGCAGCATACAGTCAGTTGCACCCCTTTGTGCTTTACTTGCACACTGTTCATATTGTGGTATGATATAGAAAAGCATTCTCCACTTCATGATGTGCACAAAATACGCAGAGTAACATACACATTTTTCCAAGTTCTGAAACACAAATACCTACCAAGTGTACTAAAGTAAAATTTCTACAGTTCTTATTGATTTCCAAGCATTTATTACATGTATAGAACATTGAATAGAAAAAAGTATTATACGAAGGCAAAATTAAAATTAATTCAATTAGCTACAACTAACTAATTGCTAAATGAATGAATGGTCATGTGAGAAGAGAGGGCAGTAACGTATTCTGCCAGACAGGAGTCACCAAATCCAGTCTTATGTATAGTCAACATTTGGACAAGTTTGGAAAATGAAGTTATCTTGCCCCAGCAGACCAGAGTAGGTTAACCAGGTAACAGGAAGAACAGCCTTATTGCCCACAGTAAGGTCCATACAAATAAATTCTTTGTCACTTCTTTTCACTTATTAAGCCTGAAATCTAGTTTCAAGTTTTACATTGGCATTTAAAGCTTTTCACCATGAAGCAAAAAGCAGAATTAACTATCAATATTTTTGTTTGGCTAAAGCCTCCCTCTGAAGTACAGAATGTAAACCTCTCACAGGATAAAACACATTTGTGGCCATGTGTCCTACATGATGCTCCTACCAAGTCACAGTATTAGGATGCTTGAAGCAGAAACAAAAACCCAAAAGGCACATGTGGGCCAGTGAAGGCCAAGCAGAAACCTCACTGCACAAATAGAACAGACACCACAACAGCCTAAATAAATAAAAAATATGCAATAAATAATTTTGACCGCTCATGTAGTCATTGAAGAAATGCTTGATTTCCATACTTACTCGTATTTGTAGCTCCTTTGCAACCTGTCGAAGCTGTTGCAATTCAAAGAGATTGTTGTAAGTTCTTTCTGCAATACTGTTAAGGGCAGAAACAAATCTTTTTGCTTGTGACCGATTGCTCATCCCAGACCCATGCTGTGAACGTTCAAAGTCCAGTTTCCCAAACTCATCTGAGTAGGTTCCCAGCATGCTAGAATAAATATATAAACAGAAGGTAAGAGTAAAAATGCATGAATTTTCTTCCTGAAACATAACTGCTTGAGATGCTAAGTTTTCCTTTGGATGGTTTCCTTTGTAGGGAACTTAGACTAAGCACCTGTCCAAATCACTTTTGAACTTAAGTTGTTCAACAGCAACAACAGAGAGTGATCACACCAGAGAAAAATCTTTGGCAGCATCTCATCTCTAAATTACTGTGTGCTGATATTCATAACTGCTTTGATGATACAAGTCAAAAGTTGAAGTGATAGTGTTTAACTTAGGGCTGCTATCAATTTTTAAACAAGAGTTAACAACTCTGGATGTTAGTATTGTGGGCCTAACTTTGGTAAAAGTCTTTTCTTTGCCGTGTTTGCTGGTCAGTATTGAAAAAAAAAGCCTTTGAATGAATAACACCATGATGCCTTATTTTTAAAGCACTGTACATTACCTGTATTTCATTATTTCTATTACATCCTCAGCATCTTCCTTGGTACATTTCTCCCTTAATTCCAGCCTTGATCGTGCCTTAAAACAAACCAAACCAGAACAGTGTATTTAAGATATTATACCTGATGTGAGAAAAGGCTGCAGTTCTGCCCCCCCCCCCCAATGATACAACAAGAACAAATTTTGGAAGCACAGAGATTGAGCCTGAACCTACAGGATTTAGATGACAAGTCCTCTATTTTTTTTTTTTTTAATAGCATTTCAATATCATCTCCTTCATACAGGCATTATCAGCACGTAGGTTGGAGTTTATTTGCTTTTTAACAGTGTATTCTTGTGAAGCAACAGATCACAAATAATGTTATTAAGATAAACTGTTTTCTATAACACTACAAGTTCAAGATGAGCAGCAGCTTGTCCCTGCCTGCACCTACTTGCTCTCCTTTTAGGAGAACACAATTGGTTTTATTTCTACCCCCTCAAGGGGGTTTTACCTCTTAAGAGGCTTTAAACAACAGTAGCTCTTAAGCATTTGTAAGTCTCTTATATCTTAAAAAAAAAGAATAGCAGTAAATAAGCTGTCACAAAATACAGGATATCAGTATCAGTTTAAGAATAATCTCTTTGCTTTCAATCCTTTAAGTATCACAGCTTGAATTCACCTCTGTAAGTCGAATCAGGGACTCTAGCTGCCTCGTGGTGATTGGTGTGCTGTCTGCTCCTTGGTTCTGTTTCCGAAGCTCAAGGTAGAATTCCTGGAGGACCTGAGCAGCTTCTGGAGATAATTTCGGGTGAACGTACTGCCGAGCGTATCCGACGTACTTCCTCAGCAGCTGATGTGGAATGGCATCAAAGTTTTCTCCTGGTGAGATCTAACCAGATTACAAACAAAGGTCTCAGGTTTCTGATTTTCTGTCAGAACCCTATAGAATACAATACAAATTTTAACATAAAATTTTCATCTACTATGCTTTATCTGGTGAAATCTTTGTGATGCTCTGAACATGTATTATAAGGGCTTTGGTGCCACATATATGAGCCATGTTCTTATAAAGTCCATACACCATGTTTAGACATGTAATTTAACACACTGCCATTTCAGAAAAAGCAGCAGAGGCTTGTAATTTGCACTTCTTAGTGTAAAATATGATTTAACTATATCAAGATTTCTCTCAAAAAGAGCAAATTCAATTTCCCAATTGTTACAATATACATCTGTACAGAAGTTTAAGGCATCACTGCTGATATCCCATTTCCCAAAGTGCAAGGGTTTAGCTCCTGTAGGGGTTTAATTCTCTGAAGACCTGGCATTTAGCAATATCAGCCCTCAAACTGACCACTGAAGTTTAATAAAAAATATTGTTTTTGTCTCACAATCCTCAGTCTACCTTGGTTTGCAGATGTCCAAGTATTTCTTTATACACCACTTTATTTGGATTCAGTATTTCACAGCATATCATGTTATCTAAAATTACACCCAGTCTAGTTCTGTAGCTCTTCACCGAAATCTAATAAAGCAAGTTTGATTTAGAGCATCTCATGCAAAATACCTCCCCACTACCCCAAATAAGGACAAACAAAAGGAAAAAAAAAAGCAGCCCAGCTGATAAATTCTCTGTGTGAATTGACGCAATTTTGGCAACTCCAACATGGTGGACGATGTTAGCTACAATAGACAACTTGCAGAAACTGGTGGCTGGGGCCTTAATACTTCTTCAATTCAGAGCCAATTACCATGAGAAGAATGGGAGTGGGAGACTGAAAACATCTAGCAGGTCGAGGTTGCCAGGTCCCACTGCAAGGAACACCACAGGAGGAGGCACAGCAACAATCACAGGAGAAGTCCTACCTTTAGCCTTTCAAGCAGCGGTCGATCTGAAACAACTTCAAGAACAGAGCGATCCTGCACGTTGGTACGACTCACAACAGCGCTGCTGCATGCTGCCTGCTTTCCAGCTCGGATTGCCATCACATGCTCAGACAACAAGTGATCATGATCTTCATTTGGGGTGTCCAGCAAAATAAAAACTAAATCAAATCTTGACAGTAAAGCACTCCCCATTCTAGAGTAAAGACAAGAAAACCACACAATGCTTGTATAAGAGTAGAAAAACTACAGTAACTCTGCTCTGTTTCAAAGACATTTGGAGAATCACATCCTTTTCATTCAGAATAAAGCAGAACTGCAATTTCTCTCCTAAAAAAGCATGAAAAGTTATTACAATAAGCTTGCGTTCAAGCTCCAGGAAACTAGGAATCAATTGTACACAACTACAAGACTGCCAGAAGCACCTGTTCCTGTATGTGAACTATATAAGCAGCATTTCAGAAAGTGCTCACTTTAAGTTCTCAGACACTGTTTTGGCTTTGTTATAATGTCCTCCAACTGGGTTTGCTGCAGCAACAATAGATGTCCTGGCTGGCAAACTGCAAACAATGCCAGCCTTGGCAAGGCTGATACTTTGTTGTTCCATGGCTTCCAGCAAAGCCTGATGCTGACTTCCCATCTTATCAAATTCATCTATTCCGCAAATACCTGGAAACAATTAATACAGAACAAAGACTTATTAGAAAACACATTAAGCGATGGACAAGTGTATGCTACAATCCAGTGCAACATCAGAAATCCAACTTGGAGTCTAGGTACTGCAGGAGACATTGGACACCAAGCCTCCAGTTCATCAAAGTCTGTTTCCATTTAATGCTGCTGCAGCTGAATCATTATAAAGCTGGCCTGGCTTCCAGAAGCAGTATTTTGACTACTCGTTAAGATGACCAAACAAGTTTTTCTAAAAAATAGAAATAGATAGCAAATCTCATAAGCATGATATTTTTCAAAAGCAGTAAGAATCCAGTAGCTGCCGTTAAGTCAGAGATTTCTCAAAAAAGAAATCCTGGTTCTTTGACACATTAAATAAGACTGGTATGTGAATTGCAGAACTCCAGTTTTATACACATGCTAAGCTCTAGGAAAGCAGGAACTACCTCTGGAGAAGTCACTGGAGAAGCTCAGAACTTCCCTTCCTTTGAGCTGGTCAGTATTGGTCAAATATCATAGCCTATATCATACTTCAAATTTACATTTTTAATCCACAGTTAAGCAAGCACTGTAGTTAACAACCTTAGAGTCAGCAGCACTTGCCCCCACCACGTTTGTTCACACAAAACCTATGGCATTACAAGCATTACCTTGGTCTCCAAGCACTAAAGCACCCGCTTCCAAGGCAAAATCTCCAGAAGCACCATCTCTAGACAGTGTAACAGTCAGGCCAGAGCTGGTTGAAGTATTACCACAAACATACACACCTCGAGGAGCAACATTACACACTGCCTGGAAGAGAAAGAAATACTTTTTTCTCATAAACCTTATTCTAGAGAAACAGTACAACACAAAAACAAATCTGTTTCTTTCCACTGAACACGGCCCAACAGTAAAGCTGTAACTCCTTGCAAACCCAAAAGACATTTCTGCCAAACAGTAGGAATAACTTTTGTCACAGTACTTGCACATAACCACGTCTACCATGTTATCAAAACTGCTAGGACTGTGGGCTCAAAGCTTACATTTCAAAGGGTACTGAAATGCTTGGGAACATCCTATCCACCACAGAATTGCAGATATATAGTTTCTGTATCTTCAGACCCCAAGGTCTATTTAGACTAACATCTTATCAGAGTGCTCAACACAAGCTGCTTCAGAGGGGGGCAGGCATAGTTTGCCTCACAGGTAGGGGATGAAGGACAGTCCTAGTCTTCTCCATGCACCTGGTATCCAGAAAACAGCTTGCAATTTGAATTGACGAGCAAAACACAAACATGTTGCAGTTAAATTTGCCTAGAAAATAGTTACCATTAGAGATTTACTGGGAAAGTTTGCTTTAGTTACCGGTGTCTCTATTTTATTCAAAAGATAACATCTAAAGTATATATGCTCAATATCAGATATGTGACAGGCACTGACTATTGAATTAAAAAAAAACAAACAACAAAAAACACCATAAACTGGCTCCTACACAGTAGGAGGATTTTTTTTCTGTGACAGTGATGATTGAAAGGAGCCTTGTCTCAGGGTCTTATCTGAGGACTAGACTACTAGCTCCTCTCTAATGGCATTCTATTATTTAGTAATTGAGGGGGGGATATTTACTCTCTCCCCCTTTCACTTCACAGTAACCATGGGCAAAGACATGGAACTTTAAAACCATTCAGTTTAAGAGAAATTCTACTATTAACTGGCTTTGCCATAGTCATGCAAAAAAACAAAAAAAAAAAAAAGCACACCAAGATGCAAATGTAGCAGCAGATCCCGTTCCCAAAGAGCAGAGATCTGGGCCAGCAACATAGAAATAGGGTAAGAGAATGGAAATAAGCCTCACAGAAGGTGAATAGTATGGTAGTTCTAAAAATGCACTTATTTTATTTGACAGTAGGTCAGCTAAATGACCCTAGTACCCCAGATATAGCGTAGTACCCACTTGTGTACTACACTATATCTGAGGCATGCTACATAAAAAGATACCTCCAGCTATGCTGAAGGAATCCTTCAGCCTTCATGCAGCTACCCTACTATGCTTACAAGAAGTAAAGGTAGCAAGGAATTACAGAAAGATACGATCGTACAGTAGTAACAAATCAACCCATACTTGCAACATTTGACTTTTTCCTAATCCTGGATCTCCAACAACCAGAACATGTGGATCTCCTCGAACTGGAATTCTGTTCTTGTCATCAACAAACTTCTGACATCCTCCAAATAACGCCAGGGCCAAGCCTGCCTTTACAATCTGTAGTGGTACATACCAATACTAGTAAGTATATGATCACAGTGATCAGTGCTGACAACTCCCCAGAACTGCCTGTAATAACCCTTTCCTTCTGGATGGCTGAACTTAAATCCCAGAAGAAAGTTCCAAGGGTATAAGGCTGCCACCGCCTTGTTAGTTCATGCACTGGAACACTGAAAAGTCGCACGTAAATACAGCCCCTGCCACACCAGATAAAGTTTATAAATCCTTTAGGAGTTTACTGTGGCATAAACATTTCAAACTGAAGTTGCAAAGCAGAGCAATTAAATTGCTTACCTCATGGCCATAGATGGCAGGACAAAGAGAGCTGAAAAATAAAGCATATTGTGATACAGGGCGAATACAGATCTCACGTTACTATTAGATAATCACTTGTGCTGTCTCTTTTGTCCCAGAATACTTTCATAAGCAAATAAAATTTTTCCTTAGTTGTTGTTGAATTCTGAGAGTCAGTTTAAATGTAAAAACAGTATCATATTTCTTGCAATTTTTAGATAACCAGATATATTTGAAACAACATGAAAAGCTTTTCATCTGAGTTTGCACAAATGCAGAGATGAACCATTTTCACAGTGGTTGCTGCACCAGTTCTGATCTTTATCAAATAACTACCTGTAACCCTCCTCCTAAAGGTGCTACAATTTTGTATTGACTCCACTGGGAGGACCTGAGGGACAGCCCAGCTAGAAAAGTACTTCTCCATCTGAACCGAGGGTCTTTCGTACTCGCTAACCATTACTCTCGCCTCTTTCCTCTACTGAAGAAAAGCAGAGCAGAGAACAAAACAGTGCTCCTGAGTTGAAATTGGTCAGTGAGAAGCACAAATTCATGGATTGCTTTATTTACCTGTTGCTTTCTGTCTCAGGGTTGACCTGAAGTACTTTGAACTTCCCTGCATCCTAAAGTCCTAATATCCTCAGTTTCCATTTGCATTCCCCACTGCAATACTTCCACTTCCTCCCATGCCCCTTGCCCACTTCAGCTAAATCTCTATGTCATATATTGCACAAGCCTCAGACATTTCGTAGCTTTAAGACCAGCTGTCAAGTTTGACCAAATTTGGTCATGCTGATTCAGAAGTTAATCTAGGTCTGACACAACTTACTTCACAATGAGCCTGAAGAGATTTTCCTCAGCTTGAATTTCTTGAACAGCATAGAGGTCCTTAAGCGAAAACTCCATGAATGATCTTTGAAAAGTCTCATCATCAAAATTCTTTGTTTTTTGTCCTTTACTGTTGCTGACAGAATTCGCCTCAATGTACAACAAGAACACACACTTGTCATTCTTATTTTTGGAAGCTCCTGTTAGAAAGATTGACAGACAACAAGGAATAATTTTTGCATTGTAAGTACTGATGTTATTTACAAATGGCATAGGGCAATTCAGAAATATTTAGTACAGACATGCAAAATAGACACTGTTCATATTTAAGTAGTTGAACACCTGCATTTTCAAAAAATTGATGCAAAGTGAGTAAAAGCTTCTAGTTACATTTGTTCTTTAAGTTCCCAGCATTTAGGTACACAAAATATTTTGCTGGATTGAGGGGGAACAACGTGATATGTTTACACATCTATAGAATTCTCTCCCAACAAAGATGAAGTTTTCCAGGAATTTTAAATTACATTGTTCTAGTCGAATAAAAAACTGCATATAAAATTTTACCACTCGGTGTTTACAGAAAAAAATATTTACAGAGTGCAGAACAATTAAACAAGTACCTTAACAATTAAACATTTTCTATATCCTCAAGAGAATGATTACTGAGCAGTGAGTGCAGGCTCACAGTAAATCATTACTGCAATTCTCTGCAATATATTCATTACAGCTGTGCACAACATACTTGTTCATTTTGGATGAAAAAAAATTCTAAGATTTCTGCAGGGAGGACTAAGCTGAGAAAGATAATATGCCTTCACAATAGTATGACAGTTTTTCTATCATTTGAAGGCAACATTGAAGGGAAACGGTTCAGCAAATGAGTCTCAATGAGACTTCAGAAAATAAGGATGTCCCCCCCATATTAGCAGTTCAGAGAAGGCTTTCCTATCAGCTGACATACTATAAAACATTGCATGTCAGTACTGGCACCTCAGGACTATAGTTAAATATAGACCAGTGGGTTGCAAAAGACAAACTTCCCCTATCAGTGGACATTCGAGACAGCATTCCTCTTGAGCAGCGATGCATATTGCCTTTTCACAATGATGCCTTGTTACGAAACTTTGGGAACTTCTGAAGAAATACACACTTAATGCTTTTAAACTTTGAGAGCTCAAATGAAAGAGGATGGCTGTTTATCCTGTTGTGTAATCACTAGAAAAATCCCACACACAGAAAAAAGTATTCCGAGATGTGTGTTTTACCTTCCTCAGTGCTCGACACCTTAACTATCCCCGTAATTGTGACCACATCTCCTGGGACACAACTGTCCACAAGATCTTGGACCAGTTCACATTCGATTGTGCGAGGGATTCGGCCTGCTTCTCGCTGATCATCTGACATGAGCTCCTGAACCCTGCAATATATCTGGTAAGCACACACTCCATGCATAATGTTACCAATTCAGTTATGGCATACAAACTCCATAGATGTTCATTTCCAACCAGTCCTTTCTGAATTGAGAAGGGAGGCACCAGAAATGTACTGATCAACACTAGAAACACCAGTGCTGAATTTGGAGAAATTGTTTTCTTCAGTTCAGACTTTAACAAATGGGTATATATTATACATGAAAACCAAAAAACAATAACAATGAACTCCTGAAATAATTATCAATGTTGGAGTTCAGATTTGCTAGCACTGGTGAGCGTGTTCGTGTAGAAGTAAGTACAGTATGTGAAATAATATGGATTTCATGTACGAAGTTAGGTCAGACATTACAGCCCTGATGAATGCTTAGTTGGCATTTTAACCCTAGCAAATGCCAAGAAATTCCTCAGACCACAGCAAGAACAGCAGCTCACTCTGTGTAGTTGTAAAAGGCTAGCAACTAACAAGTTCTTAAGGTTCTGATTTTGGCTCTGTATGTAGAGCCCTGAAAATTTTCCTTGAAGCTCAGAGTAAAGCTTCTGAGAAGCTGTGATGAACAGCACCCTCTACAGCTACTGACAAGTATGTCAGCGCTATTTTTTAATGAGTTTTAAACGACTTATTACAGAAAGTTATTCAAAAAATACACATAGATGTCATTTGGCACAGTGAGACTTTTGATACTGAGCACGTGAACTTACAGAATCTGAATGCAAGAAGAGGAAAGAAGAAGAGTTCTGTTTTCCCAGGCTGATACCCTACCTGCAGTAAGCTAACAGTATGGGCAAGAAACAACAGAGCAAACCCTTCTGAATGTGTCATAGGGCAGCAGAAGCAAGGAAATGATAAAAAACAGATCCACTGTCTACCTGCTACACTAACATTGTTAGTTTCTGTGGAAACAGTACCATTTTCCCACATAGCAAAAGGTCTCACAAATTTTCAGGCATACTTACTTGCTGATTAGATATAGAAAGTAGATGAATGGGCAGGCCCAGCACCACTGCCTTTTACTGAGTCTACTTTACGGATTGGGGGACACAATCAATATCACTTTGAACTAAGATTATTAACCCTTAAGTTTACATTCAGTTTATTCAACTGAACTGTCACAGCTGACGAATGTAATTTAACAGGGCTTTCCTAACCGACTTCCAGTTCATTAAAAAGAATTATTAAATATTAGATGCAACTAAAACAATTAAGAAAATCTGCAAAGAGCATGAACTTAACATTTCTCACAGAACTCACGTTAGGAGGAATTTCCAAGAAACTATTATATTCATCAGGGTTAATATACAAAGTATACTATTTCCCTGATAAAACAACTGCTTTGTAACACAATCTTTGAAGAGTGCTTACTGCAAAAGAATAAGAAGATTAAAATTACACAGTGTAACATGGAACGAGCCATCCTGTCACTTTTGGCTACTGTGTTTATTATATTTTTGTACAGGAGGGAAGAGATGCTTACTTAACAGACTGCCAGTCCACTGTAGTGGTTAAAGGAGAGCTTCTGTCAGGTGTGAATGACCGGCCACGGCACTCAGGAACAAGGCACTGTAACAGAATTAATTCCAATTCATCCTCTATCATTTTTATTTTTTTTTTTAAATAGCAGTTTTAAACTGCCTTATTGATTACCACAATTTCAGGAAAAAAAATAGTTAAATTAAGGCTACAGATTAACACATGCATAATTAATAAAGAGCTATCAAGCACAGACATCTGATCCCTGACTCAGTTGTTAGAGCAAATACAGCTAATTTGTACGATCCCCTGATTTGTGGGAGTTTCTACAAACTGCTTTTGTTTCAGCAGTATACATTTTTTCCAAGGTTATGCGCTAATACAAAGCTGAATGATAAGTTTAATTTTTTCTGTGTCACTTGTTTAACCTAGTTTTAAATATCAGAACTACTTCCCCTCCCACCGCCCTTTCTTAAATACCACTGGTGTTGCTATTTTTCAAATCGCTACAGAAATGCAAAAGGGAAAATTATGAAGTTAGATGATTTTAACTTACCTTAGCTGGAAGAGTATATTTTCCATCAGGTAAAGGAACACTCTGAACACCTCCACACGTGCCACATACAAAGGCTAGTTTAGTGCACAGGGGCTTAATGTTACTGACACGCACAACAGTACCACGCAAGGCAATATATTTTCCATAGCAGTTGGCCCGAACGTTTTTCAGCTGAGTTAGTGGATCATAGTTGTACACCCTAGATAAAAGTTAAGCATGAACATTTTGAAAGCCTACCACATTTAAATGACAACCCCAAGTGTTTTCTTGTGCTCAGATGGAATTTTACATATTTTAATCTGTGCCTATCACCTCTTGTCCTGAAATCCAGGATTTGGTTCCTGCTTTTGTTTTGCCTTGCTTCTTACTCTTAGGATCCTGAATGCCACCAACTCATTGTTCAACCCTGCTTATGCTGCAGAACCATATTAGGAGCATGATATTTTGATTGATTTCTCAGTGCTTTCCTCTTCAGAATAATGGTCCATAATTGTCCCTTATAATTTGAGAGCTTGTATATACCTTTTTTGTCCACAGGTTTTCCTAAACACATTCTAGTATCTAATTAAAAGGCTGCAGTTTTATAAAAAACAAAGCTTAAGAATATATCATAGTCTAACAAACCCCCAAGTGAACTTGACCTGCTGTGTCAAAACATGCTGGGACCAGTAGAAAAATCAAACTCAAACAGTGTTTACATTCCCAGTCCCCATCAGAATCCTGAGGTCTGAGACCATTTACTGAAGAAAAAAAAAAGTACTAAGGGCTTGTTTCATTAGGAATCCAAAGGAATTCACATTTTTACAGTGATTAAAGTCATTATGATTCTTGAATGCATATGCTAATTCAAAAATTAGTATAATCTCAGGTTTCTTCATTTCAAATTAAATCTTAGTTAATTAGAAATAATATTCTTGAAACTTTCTATTAGTAATCCTTTAATAGATGTAAGCTAATATGAAATAACACATACTCCTATACCATCCATACAGGGAACAGTAAATATTGCCAACTGTAGTTAGGTACACACCCTCCAAATCAACTTCCTTATGAAGGCAAGCCTTTTACTACCAAATGGCTAGATCCTTTTGAATCCTTTCCTAATTTCTCCAATAGACATCAGAAATGTAAATATGTTTCTCTGTTTTTAATGAATATGCGTTTCACAGAATAGTTGCTCTACTTATAAGTTGCTTCTCTATTTATAAGCTGTTTCTTCAGCTTATAAGCAGGTTTCTTTTCGCCTTTGCCTTCACAAGGCCAGTTTATTTTCTGTCATTGCAAAGATAAAAATGTAGGCTATTCTTATGGAAATAGCATCACAGAGTCAAGTCTCTTGATAAAATAAATAAGCCTTCAGCACCGTGCATGGACACTGATGATCATTGCGCAAGAGGCAAATGAATTTTCCTGAAAACAGAACAAATACTTAACACCCATTACCTGGCATGAATGAGAGGCACATTTATTATAGGTTCTCCATCAAGCGGTAATCCTTCCTGCACCTGCAGCTCTGCAGCATGCCTTTCAAGGTCCTTTGTTAGCACCTAGGCAGAACAGAAAGGCAGACACAAATGTAGTATGCCATGCAACACGGATTCAACTGGCTATTGTTCAATTACTTTCAGAGCCACTGGTAAAGTCTAAACAGCTCTCTGCTGTCCCGCAACGCCCACTAAACAGTGTTTTCCTACTTCTGAACAGTTCTAAGCTTCATTTTAAAAGGAATCTAAAGTTAACACATTTGTTGCATTTCTTGAGTTACGAAATGAATGTATATAATAATCTTTCATCCTGGTCAATGCATGGAGTTTTGTTTGACAAAAGCAAAAACATCTGAGAATTTGCCTTTCAACAAGCAGTGAAATAGTACTTCAAGAGACATTGACCAGAGCCAGAAATTCTTGCACCTGTTCACCGTTCACCCACCAGGCATGGTGTGAGGTCAGATAAATAGCACGAGTAACCCACAGTCCGCCAATAAAACAGGAATTAGAAGTTATATTGCATAACTGTTAGAATTACACTTAGTTGTAGTCAACTGCTTTCACTATGAATAAGCAAAAAACAAAGCATTTTCAAAACAGGATTTTGTAGACCATACAGAAATGGTGTAGAGGTGGAAGTTATTTAGTTTTGAATAAACAGAAAGGGTGTAGGGATGGAAGCTATTGAGTTCTGAATAAACAGTAATTTCCATAAGACAAGAAAGCATAGCAATTTGTTTTTTTACAGCATAATTGCCTTTAAGCCCCACTAATTCTTTTTCATTGCGAGGGTTATGCTTGCATGTATTAGAACTTCGTGTTTACCTGATGAATTGCTAGACCCATACACTGTAATATTTTCTGAGGCATATCCCGTAATTCAGTAGATACATTTGGTATTGATTTAGTTAATTCTCTATCTTCTATCAGTTCTTTATAATCCACAAGGATACTTCCTTTTCTTTCTATTTCATCCTGTGAAACATTTAAAGTTATAAAATACACTTTGAATTAGAAACATACATACATACAAGTCATGTCAAACATTTCACATCTGTGATGGAGATTATCTTTGATAGAGAAAATAAAGAAAATTATATAATGCTACTGCATCAACAACATGTATACACACATATATATATATATTTATTTATTTACCTTATCATAAAGCTCAATGCGTTGCATGAAAAATTTTTCAAAGGCTTGAGTCTTCTGGACAAAAGGAGACTTGTCAGCATAAGCTAATCAGAAACATGCTATGTTAGTAATTGACAGAAACAATTATTTCCATTTCACAAAATACATAAAAATGTGGTTTCTCTTCCATTCTTTTTCTGCATTCCAGAACTGAGGAAGACGACTGATCTCTACAATATCACAGTGATGTCCTGTTACAAAACCCATTATAAAAGAGAGCTCTCTCTAAGGTGACAGAGGTCAAGCACAAAGGAATGGGAAAAGCACAACAGAGGTGCGTATATTCCAGTCTTCGTCAGATTGCATGCTTTACGTAGCTAATTGAACAGTTTTAAGAAAGAACATATTTTACACTATTCAAGACTCCTTTCCAAGGTTTAGAGCCCGCACAGATCACAGTACGCAACAAGACTGAAATCTGTATTACATTCATGCTTTCATGTTAGAAATGCAAATGCTTTCTCTTCCACTTAAGTCCTCTACTTATAACCAATTCCAGAGAAAGGGGACTAGGATATCTGCTATACATAATTTTGTCTAAAAATACCTTCAGAGAAATAAAGTTTCCAGCCTTTGTATGGAATAAACTGGTCCAATGTTGATTGAACTAGCCGAGATCTTACTGAAAGAGATTGAAATTGGGATTAAAACGACGTGGACACTAAAACTTTGCAAGTTTTGTTCCCAGCGACTCTTTACAGCACCAGGAGGCAAGCAGCTGTCCTTGCCAAAGCGCAGGAGCAGGCCACAAGGAAAGGCTGCCCAGAAAACGGCGAGAAGCGGAGGAGGCGGCTCACCGAGTTCGGGCATTCTTTTCCACTCCGCCTTCTGTCCTCTTCCTCGCCATCCTCCTCGCCAGCCGCCTCGCCACCCCTGGAAGCCTCTCCCCCGGGCGCACCCCCTGCCCCTGAGGTCCCCGCTCATCTCGCTCCCCCGCTACCCGCCAGGCTGGCGGCGAAAGCCCCGAGGCCCCTCCCGAGCCCTGAGAGAGGTCCGACCCCCCCCGCCC
>VXAA01007436.1:912628-939729 GCA_013399115.1 Anseranas semipalmata | reverse complement strand
AAAAATGTAAAAAGATAACCGCAGAGACAGAGATGCTGAAATTAGGTGAAGAGACCCCGAGAGGGAGTTGGATTCAAGTACATACTGTATATGACATCAGGTTCCTTGTTCTGTTTTGGTTTTGTTCATTATCTTTGCCTGTGTAGCTTAACAGAGGGCTTAGTAACCAGTTTGCATGACTGTTCCCTGTGAGAAAAGTTAGACTGAGGACTTAAGAGTATGTGTTAGCTGTTACATAACAACTGCCAGTAAATGTAACTCTGCCTCATTCTAAGTACAGGATAATTAAAGACAGCTAATCACCTGGAGAAAGCAGGGTATTTTCCTTCACATTCAGCATGGGATAAAAATATGTACATACTGAGGCTTCACAGTAAGAGCTGAAGTAATGACTTGCTGATGCTGAAAGGAGCAATCCTGCTTTTCCTTCATTTCTAGCCATACGAGTCTGCCCTCTCTCAAGAGTTAGTTCTGGCACTTACCAGAGTCCTTCCCCCAGTATACCCTATTTTCAGGATCAGCGTTGTCAGTTTTGCCATTTTTATACTGGCATTATATAGTTATACTTCTGTCTTTAGGTGTTCTTTATGGTTCAATTCCTGCATGTGCTCAGGGTACTGCCTCACTTTCTGTGTTGATTAGCAGAATTTTACTTTGCCATTAATGTCAGTAAAACTTGATGATATACATGTATACGCTGGAATAAAATATTTTCAGTGTTTGTTTAAAAAAAATACTATATATGAAATGAACGAGAAATACATACCAGTTATAATAAATATAAATTGTTTTTTCTAAGGAAATTGTTCAACAGTTAATAGAGAACAGCACAACATTCCGAGACAAAACAGAATTTGCTCAAGATAAATACATAAAGAAGAAGAGAAAAAAGTAAGGGAATTTTAAAATGTGGAAAATATTTAGTAGTTCTTTAATTTGTTGACTTGAAGTAAGACTATTACTCTGTGTTTTTTACAGATATGAGGCAGTTATTACAATTGTAAAACCATCCACTCGCATTCTTTCAACAATGTACTATGCAAGGGAACCTGGAAAAATTAAGTAAGTTTTCATTTTGTTTCTCTTCTCAAATGATAAAGTTATTTTAATATTTTTCGAAATATCTGTATTATACCAGAGTATATAATACCACTGTTTTCTGGTTAATGGAAATACTGTAAATTAATGAAAAATAGTGTGATATAGAAAATTAATCAATATTCTCCTGTAGTGAAAAAGAAAACTCTTTTGCATGCAGCATCAGCTTTTGCCACTTCCCTTCCACCACCATTTTGCTAATTACCTCTTTTGACAGTGGCTCTTTATGTTTTCCAAGGGCTGTTATCTCTTGTTGGTCAATGACATGTTGTCTCTGTTTTCTGGCTCAGTAGTCAAAAAAACAAGCCACCTACCAGAAACAAGGATTTTAACATTCAATATGTTAGGGAATCAAATCTTCTTCAGTCAGAAACCTCCAGAATTTAAAAACATGTGGGTAACATGAGGGGAGTGGGTAAAGATCTACCTGCATTTAATTTTTACTTACCTGAATTAAATGATAAATTATTCCAGACTTTGTTTAAGATGGACGAATTTATTGTTTTTAAAGTAGTTGACCTAAAATGTTGAGACTGAAAAAAATGCTATGTATTTTATTTAAGGCTTCTCTAACCTTTTTCCTTCTCCTTCCCCAACCTCCTTCATTTGACTTTATTTATCTGTTAAGAATAGCTGTAAGTTTCTTGGCCATCACTGAGTCTCTTCAGTGCACATATACTGCAGTCAGTAGACTTAGGTTTTTGTCCGGGATTGCAGGTGGTGTGTACTGCTGCAGAAAATCATAGACTCATAGAATGTTTTGGGTTGGAAGTGACCTTAAAGACCATCTGGTTCCAGCCCCCTGTCATGGCAGGGACACCTCCCACTAGATCAGGCTGCCCAAAGCCCCATCCAGCCTGGCCTTGAACACCTCCAGGGGATGGGGCATCCACAACTTCTCTGGGCAACCTGTTCCAGTGCCTCACCACCCTTACGGTGAAGAATTTCTTCCAAATATATCTTTCAAATATCTCTCCTCTTTTAGTTTAAAGCCATTACCCCTTGTCCTATCACTACGTGCTGTAGTAAAAAGTCCCTCTCCAGCTTTCCTGTAGGACCCCTTTAGGTGCTGGAAGGCTGCTATAATGTCTCCCCAGAGCCTTCTCTTCTCCCGGCTGAACAACCCCAGCTCTCCCAGCCTGTCTTCATAGGAGAGGTGCTCCAGTCTCTGATCATCTTCGTGTCCCTCCTCTGGAGCTGCCCTAACAGGTCCCTGTCCTTCTTGTGCTGGGGGCCCCAGAGCTGAAGGCAGCACTGCAGGTGGGGTCTCACGAGAGCAGAGTAGAGGGGGAGAATCACCTCCGTCCACCTGCTGGCCACGCTTCTTTTGATGCAGCCCAGGATATGGATGGCCTTCTGTGCTGCAGGTGCACATTGTCAGCTCATGTTGAGCTTCTCATCAACCAGCACCCCCAGGTCCTTCTCCTCAGGGCTGCTCTCAATCCATTCTCTGCCCAGCCTGTGTTTGTGCTTGGGATTGCCCCAACCTGGGTGCAGGACTTTGCACTTGGCCTTGTTGAACCTCATGAGGTTCACCCAGGCCCACCTCTCAAGCCTGTCTAGGTCCCTCTGGATGGAATCCCTTCCTTCCAATGTGTTGACCGCACCACACAGCTTGGTGTTGTTGGCAAACTTGCTGAGGGTGCGCTCGATCCCACTGTCCATGTCACCGACAAAGATGTTAAACAGCGCCGGTCCCAATACCGACCCCGATACTGGTCTCCACCTGACATCAAGCCGTTAACCACAACTCTTTGAGTGCGACCATCCAGACAATTCCTTACCGACTGAGTGGTCCATCCATCAAATCCATGTCTCTCCAATTTAGAGACGAGGATGTTGTGTGGGACAGTGTCAAATGCTTTGCACAAGTCCAGGTAGATGATGTCAGTTGCTCTTCACTTATCCACCAGCGCTGTTAACCCTGTCATAGAAGGCCACCAAATTTGTCAGGCACAAGAAGATCACTAAGGATACACTACTGGATTAGGAAATGCATGTAAATAACATTTGTCCTTTACAGAACTGACATGTCAGAGAAAAGAAAACAAAATCAAGAAGTTTAAAATGTATTTTGCCTGACTAGCATGGCATAAGCTGTGTACTTTAGCATGTGCACCCTAATTCATCTCCTACTTTTGCTATGTTCTCTGTAAACCCCCACTCACTGCTAATTTCTTCTTGTCTCTGGTTCTAGTACTTTTTTATTACCAGGTGATTGGTTTGCTCATGGTGACTCTCAAGGCCACTGATGCCTGAAAAATCTACCTGTAATCCAATTTTTTTCACAGAGCCTGAGCTAATACACTGTATTTCTAACTCTTGAGAAAACTAATTTGATATTTCTGAAAACTTTTTTGTCTTCTAGCCATTTGCGTTATGACACTCTAGCTCAGATGTTGACTTTAGGAAATGTCCATGCTGGCAACAAGATGATTGTAATGGAGACATGTGCAGGCCTTGTGCTTGGTGCTGTGATGGAGAGAATGGGAGGTAAGTAGTGCAGTAGCTTTAGTGATGTACAAAATGTGGGCTTGTTTGAAACTTAAGAAATACGCTTGTTTTTGATACTTTTAAAAGGAACTACTACAAAATACCTCCTCAGTTTTCAAAATGTACTTATACTGTATCCAGTATTCAGACATACTTGTAATTCCATTGGAGGGAGTTGTATTTTGCATATTTCAGTTGCATGTATTTTTTGCTGTTTTCAAAAATATGAAATTTAAAGTCCGAAGCTGTATGTAGATCTATTTTAGTGTCTGTCTTGTGTTAGCGTAATGACCTTGCGTTCAGAAAAAGCTACAAGGAGCTTGTACGCAGATTCTTCCCAAGGACTTGGGAAGAGAGAAACGAACAGCAGAAAACAGGAGTGGTAACACTGGAATCCAGACAGCCCACAGCACTGGAAGTGTTGTCACTCAGCTTGCTAACTGCGCTAGAAATTTAACATCAGCAAAACGTGTGTTTTAAAAGTAATGTATGACATTTTCTTGAGTAATATATGACATTTTCTTCTAGGAGAAGTTTGACTTGCATTTATTTCTCAAACTCAGTTAACTAGTTTCATCTCAAATCATTCAAAGATACCAGACAGAGGTGACAGTTATATTCCAGAAGCCTGGATAGGTAGGAAGTGTGATGTAATGTTGTGCACCCAGATGTGTTGTCTGTTGGCTGAAAAGCACATAGGCAGTTGTACTATAAATTGTTTTCATTTCGGGAAATTTTGTGCATAGGGTTAATGTCTGAAATAAGTGAAATAAGTTGCAGTTTCAGTACAACTATTGAAAAGTTCTCGTTGATATGTTTAAATATCTGATATCTTTTCTTGTAGAGGAGCAGTCTGGATGTTGAAGAAATTCTTTACCTATTAATGCTGTTTAAATTAGCTCTTTTTAACAAAACTTAATAGTTATAAAAAAGAAATACTGTAGAAAACTTGTCTTTTTAATTATAAACTAAATTAGTTTTTCTAACAATTTGTCACTGCTCACATGTTCTGTGCAGATCCTAAATATGTTTAATACATGTGTAGTCTTTGAGTTACCTTGTCCTTTAAATTTGCAGTAACTGTTGTCCTTCCTATAAACATTTCTGCCTGGAGATGTTTTAAATTTGATGGTTAGATTAAGATCAGACAATTTACTTACCTGTTTTTAAATGTATGCTTCATTGATCCCAGAAGTTCTGGCTTTCCAGTGACTATAATATGTTTTTGATTCTTTGTTTTACACAGGCTATGGATCCATTATTCAGATGTATCCAGGAGGGGGACCTGTTAGAGCTGCCACCAGTTGTTTTGGATTTCCAAAACTTTTTTTCAATAATCTTCATGAATTTCCTCTCAGCAAAGTGGACAGTCTTCTATCTGGGACATTTTCTACAGAGACTCTGCCTTCAGAACCTGAAGATAACGCACTAGTGGAAGAAGAAAGCAATGGATCGATTGATGAGAAGCAGACTTCTATACAGGAAACGGAAGAGGAATCTATTACTGCCACAGCTATGGAGATCAACCAAACAGAAGAGCAAGAAACAATGGACATTAATGCTGAAGATGTAGAATTTAAAGAGAACAAAGAAAAAGAAAATAAAGAAAATGTAAGAATATTTATTATGGCTATTTGAGTTTTACAGTGTTCATAGAATTAAAATTTTGCTGATTTCAGACATGCTGAGATATTAGCTTATTCAGGTGTTAAAGTTGACTTTTGAAAGTTGTCTTACATTGAGCCATCTAAGGTGCACAAAATGAAAATTCAGTTCATGCAGTACTGATTACCAGTTAAAGTGCAAAATATTTGTTTTATTGTTCAAAGGTTCGGGAAAAGCAAAGAAAACAATGGGAGAGAAGGAAAAAGCTGATAGAAGCTGCTGCTTTGTTGAGAGAGAAGAACGCGGATGGGTGAGTGTTTGTAGTTAAAAAGCTCTTCTGTTTGAAAACACATCTACAGAAAATAATTGCCTTGGAAATGAATAAAAGTTTAGTTTTAAAAATACCCTAATTCTTTCTTAATATTTAATAGCTAGCAGTCAACCCAGACGTGTCTTGGGTCTTGTTTGGTTCTTACCTGGTTGAGATTTTCTTCTGTCGTTTAAAGGGTTTGAGATGTCCCGACCTAAAAGTGGGGTTTCCTGATTAGGTATGAATAAACATTAAAAAAAAAAATCTATCCAAAGATAAACAGAATCCACATAGAATTTAATATTAAATGACTGTGGATAAAAATCACAGGATTCTATTTAGCAAAATAGAACTTGAAGTCATAAGCTTACTAAATTGGAACTATGGTTGGTAAAAGAAAAGAAACTCATTTCTTTTCTTACACAGAAAAAAAAATTCATTTTACCTGCATTAGCCAGGATTGATTTTTCCCAACAAATAATTTTGCATGATGATTTAGTATCAGAAGTTTGAAACGAACATCATAAACATATTGCTAGGAATTCAACCCCACAGTAGTATAAGAGCACTTGGTGCTTGTGACTTTTTCATGATGTTCTTAACAAATGCTGAAGTGATTTGAGCTAATCAAGTAACATTGTTTTATTTAATTTAATTTAATAGCATTCATATTCATTTTTCCTCATAAGAATATAGGCAGAAAAGGAGTCGTATGCTGCAGAACAAAAACACTTTGATGCACTGGTTCACTGGGAACAGGGCTGTTTTGCTCAGATAAATTTTAATACACATGTATTTGTTATTATTTAAATGCTTGTGCATATATTTTTTTGTTTTTATTATGAAAAGTTTTAACTAATGCTCATGTGTATTTTAGTATATTTCATCTAGTAGGGTTAGGTGGTAGAATTAAGCTTTTCCATGACGGTGCGGAGAACACATTCTGTGTTCTCTGAAGCAATAAAATGGTAAAGGACGTTTGTAAAAAGCACTGCGTATCTGTTTGCCAGCAGCAGCACTGCCAGTGATGCCTGCAGATGACCAGTAAACTGTCTGAATAGTTCTGTCTTTATCACTCTCTCCTGCACTTATCATAATAATTACTGTCTGTGCATGGTCTGGCAAAGCAAAAATTAATATTTGACTTGACTTAATTCTTTCTGCAGTGTAAATTAGTATATTCAGTTGTTGATTTTGAGTTCAAGGAAGCCTAATTAGTCTTTTGTCTCTTGTTCATTTGTTTTAAATCACTTGTATGTTTCTTCGTTGTCCTTTGTAAAGCGTGAAAGCTATAACAAATTTTATCCTTGAAGGGACAAGTGAGTGCTTGCTCTAGGAAGTCTTCAGCATGATGGGGGGGGAAGAGAAGCTTATGGATGCCTGAAGGCCATGTCCCAGACAGCTCAGTCAGGAGCACCTTTCTTTAGTCATCTGCCATTTATAGCCCACCGTTTGTTAAGGTCAACAACCACAGGGTACGTGCTGCTAAGGCAGGAAAAATTGGCACGGAATAAAGAAATGCTTCACACTAACAACGTAGGTGGCGTGTGAGTAAAAGTGGGCAAGGAAGTCAGGATTTTGTTTTGTTTTGCAAGAGAGAAATGGAGAAATGATAGGAAAAGTTGTTTAACGTTGTAAGTGGGGAGAAAGATTAAGACATTGTCAGAGTAAAGACAAACTGGTAGTTAGGTAAAGATGAGCACCAGCTTTAGGAGGATTACTTCTTGAAGCCCAGACTTTAACAATATTTACTACTTAATGTGGAAGATACACTTTTAATAAAATTTATATTTCTTCTCTGCTGTTATATGGTAAAAGAGTACTTGTACTAGACCTATTTGTTCAATTCCATTCAGGACAACTGAAGTCTGATGTAGGTCTCTGAGGGGGGAAAAAGGAAGGCATTCATTACGGATGTTATTTATTTTTAAAGGAGCGGGCAGTGATGGATCATTACATTATTCTGATACTATGAAAGTGGAAATTGGTTTATAGACACTCCATGTGTTCAGAACTAGACCACACACCTCCTCTGTACCCTTCCCTGTCCTTCCTCCACGTCCTTCTCCCCTCTCACCCATTATATTAACTTTGAGACTGCCCAGACTACCTGCTGACAGCAATATGTGCTGCCATATGAGAGAACATAATTTGATTTTTCACATTCTCCCTCATCTCTCACTTACCTGCCTGTTGTCTGGCAGAGTTCCTTTCAGTGTCAGTGCAGTACTCTAACCCTCCTGGAACGTGGTTTGGAGTCTTTTTTTTCTTTATGGTCCCCTTGACTAATTACTGAGCACAGATTTTTCGAAATTTGGATTTGAGGGAAACCTGTAGCCTGCAAAGGCTCTGTCCAGCAGAAAATGAAAATGTAAACAACTGTAAAATAACCGTCTCGCCTCTTCTTTGTGTTTAAAAAAAATTGAACATCAACTTTTACCTCCATTTTGTTAGGCAGGTTTGGTGTATCCAGTGCTTCAGAACAGCTGTTGATTGACTGGTGGTCTTATATATACTCTATAATGTGTGTATATATATTTTTTTTATACTGCAGAAGCAATTTCATAAGCCATTCTTTTTGCACAAGTACAAATTATTAACTACTTGAATCCTAACCATTTCTTGACCATCTTAACCAGTTCTAGTTTTGCGATTTTTTTTTTTTTTTTTTTTTTAAATTAAAACTCTGGGTATCTGTAGAGAATCTCAAGCATCTGTAAATACAAGTTACACTGATATTAAAATTAGGATACAGAATAATATATGAAGGCTTTATGTTGACAAGGACAAATTCTTTTTAAAAAAGATTTTTAGTCATGCCCATTAAAGAATTATTTTCTCTTTAAATAGCAACTTATATATATGTATATATATTAAATATGATTTTTTATGAAGATTACCAGGTTTAAAGAAGCATGACTGAGGTTACATTCTAAGGAACAACTAGCAGTCACAAAACTTAAATTATATTTTGACAATGGTCAAAAATGGTAGAAAAAGCAGCATTCAAGTTCTTGGGGTTATAAGAATTATTGTGGAGTTCACAACAGCTGAACTGAGTGCTTCTGCAATGTGTTTAATATACTGCATTTTAGAAAACAAGCTTTTTATCCTCTTCATTATGCAAGTAGGAAATCTTGATTTGTTTTTGTATTTGGGGAGTTGTTAGAGCCATGAAAACATGCTGATTAGCAACATTTAAGCTGTAATTGATGCGCTGTGCTAAGTAGGAGAAAATGTCACTTGATGAATAGGTTTTAGAAACAGAAGACTAATGTGCGTGAAATTTCTTTTACAGCTTAATTGTAGCCAGCAAGTTTCATCCCACTCCTTTATTACTTTCTTTATTGGAGTTTGTTGCTCCTTCAAGGCCTTTTGTTGTCTACTGCCAGTATAAAGAGGTAAATCAAGTATGTTACTCTAGCTGTTATTACTTTGAGACTATTTTGCTGTTTAACCTATTAATTCTTTTCTTAAGCCCTTATTAGAGTGTTACACAAAACTGAGGGAAAGAGGCGGTGTTATTAACCTAAAGCTGTCTGAAACCTGGCTACGAAACTACCAGGTAAGGATTACAGTAAGTGATGGTCAAAACTGCATGAATTCAGGGAAGCAAAACAACTTAATGAAAATGGTTTTTTTTGGATTGATCGAAACTATGTACAAGCTCATGCATTTATTTACCTGAGAGTAGTGAGAAAATACTCTGAAGAGTATTAATGTGTAATTGCAACAATTTTGAATTGAAATACTTCATTTTCTTCTTCCAAAGCAATTCACCTAAATATGTGCTGAAATATAAAGGCATCACACTGAAAAATTTAATAATTGTGCTGCTTTAGGGGCTTGCCTCCAGTGAAGGACAGTCTACTGTAGTGTACGAGAGATGTAGCAAAATATTACAATTGTTTGTTAATTTCCAGCTGGTTTGATAGCGTAAAAGATTTTTGTAGCATAAGAATGGTGATGACTTCCAAAGTCAGTGTCTTCACACAACACAGTTCCTGGAACTGAAGTAACCAGAAGTTTCAGGTCTAGGAACATCGCCATAGTGAAAAATGTCAATTTGACTAACTTCGTTTGAACAAGATGTTGATAAATGTGGAGTACCCTCTCAACTCTGCAGATCAGAAGCATGTCTGATTTGTAAGCAGCTCGCCCCCTGTGAAGAGGTTCTCGCATTGTATCGGCTTGTTCCTCACCGAAAGGCTTCTGGAGTCCCTAAGGAATTATTATATAGGGGATGACTTAAGTCGAGAGTGACCACAATTACTAGTTGTTAATCAGCCGAGTAAATTGAGAACGATTATAAGATCCCCAGCTGAAGATGTTCAGACAAGTTAGGCTTGGCAAGGCTTGCTGTGTCCAGGTGCAGGACTTTGCAAATATTAAGAAAGCCTAGCTAGGAACAATACAGCACCATCTCCTGAACACACGTAAATCAGCTTAGACCTTTGATGGCAGTCAAAGAAAGGAGGGAGCAAAACTGAGGATAATGCTTTTACAGAAAAGTATAAAGTAGCTGAAAGTGCTGGTTCATTGCTATGTCTTACGTTAATAGTAGATACGTAAAGATTGCAGCGGAAGAACTGGAAATTACTTTATTAATTCATGCTGCTATGTTAGACCGCTTGTGGTTTCTTGCAAAGTACATGAGTTCTGAACACATTAATGAGACTTCCAGGTGTCCCAAGCCTTCAGTTTGTAATTCTGCTGGAAATGCTATGAAAAAGTAGTCAGCAACACAGTAGCCAGTATTCTTATGTGTTTCTATAGCTGGTTTCTGATACGCAGATACTTTGCCCTTCCAAATAAATGCACTTTTCAAATGTCTGTCTGCTGTGGTTGCTGGGAAAAAAAACTACACCTTGTGCTGTAAGCTTAAATTACACAATTTGATGTTCACATGTACCATGACTCTTCACAGATGTTTATTTTTTGTTCTGTTTTATTCTGTCTTAAAGGTCTTACCAGATCGAAGCCATCCAAAACTGACAATGAGTGGAGGTGGAGGGTACCTTCTGTCTGGTATAACTGTTTTGTTGGATAAGGGCAAATCTGATTCCAGTAATTTAGAAGCACTGAAGATGGAAGAGCCATCATCTAAAAGATGCAAAGTTCAAGACCTTCATTGTTAACATTTGAAGAACCAATTTGTTTTTTAGATCTCAGGAGATACAGTTAGTAAAATAACAAGTACACTTCTGTGCTCTTGACAGCACAGAAATAGTACCTGTCATACATCTGTCAGCAAAGAGCAGAATTGTGTGGTAGGGAGAATCATCTCTCTCTTTACCAGTTTACATGATCAGAATGAGAAGGAAAAACCTTTGGAAGCAAACCTGTGTCAAACATCGCACTGAAAGCACACTAACTTCAGAAAGACCTTCTGATGATCAGGCTGAGAAGTTAACATGGAGATAAGACAAAGCATCAGCGAAAGCACTGTTTTTGTTTGTTGCCAAAAGTGGATATGATTAAATAATTTGAAAGGTTGAGTCCGAATCAACCCATACATCTTAGCTTCCCATTCTCCCAGAACAGCATCAGGTTAAAATGTCCTATGTAGTGATCTCCTCCCTCTTCAGATACTGAAACCTGCAACGTTCAGTAATCTAAGAAAGTGGAATAAACAGCAAAATCATACACTTTTCTTTCCAAAGGAACAATAAAAAGAGAATATTAATACCAGAACTTTACAGCATGACTCCGTTTTCCCTGAAATAAATACAGGAGAAAGGGTACGTTCATAAATTAAATACCAAATATTTAAACAATGTTTCTATTAGTATTGTCTGTCATTTTCCTGAGAGGAGTTTTATGTTTTTAAGATACGACAGTTTTGAAAACTGCTATATGTATATGTATATTTATTTTACAGCTCTATTCTTTCATGATGTGTAGCTTTTTTATTTTTTTAACTTTGCATTTGCCATTTTAATTAAACTGCAGGCTGTTTTTCCTAAGGAGCTTTCTTTTTCTTAATTTTCCCTCTTGAGAAATAAAAAGGTCTAGCAGAGGCTTTAGGAGAAGAATACCCTTGTTGGTTGCATCCTGTTAAATCCCAAGTTGGGAGCTCTAGGCCGATGTGGGAACTCATAGAGCCAGCAGGACTGGGCTTCCTCTCTTGAACTTTACTCCTTGATCAGAATGTGGAGCTTTGGGATCAAGTGATTAGACTTCATGAAGCTGTAAAATTCTGTGTATTAATAAGACTAATGCTCTTTTAGAACACTATTGGCTCAAAATAAAATAAAAAGGGTTATATTTTGTGTAAAGTGATTACAGATTTCTCTTAGATACATGAATGGTTACAGTGTATCTTCAACTTTTTGTCTACCTCTTTTCTGTTTTCTGGAAACTTCCCATCTTTTTTTCCCTTGTTTTATGAAAAGTTTTTCTTCCGTTACTTATGTGGAAAAACTCATAAATGGAAAGAGTATAGATTTCACTCTCTTCTATATTCCGCCACTGATGTGCATAAATTCATCTGAAAAATGTGTTTTGCCCCTCTTACATTTCAATACAGTTGTATACAAGTATTGTAAATCACACATAAGGAATAGAAATCTGATGTGTGGCTTTTACTGTTTTTTTTTTTTTTTTAATGCTGCATTTCTCAACTTCTTTCAAGAATTAGTGAATTAAGGGGGAAAGGTGGGGGAGGGAAGAGAAGTTTTCCTTTACTTTGTGTCTGCATGTGCTTACTGAGGGTAAACTGGGACTTTTGAAGCAAAACAGCCACTGTGTGATGAAATGCTGAGACAACCTAGCTTAAAGCAATGCATGAGAGACCGAAAGCTAGTCAAAGGCAATAAAATTATGAAATCAATGTAAACCAGGAGGTAAACAGCAAAAAGCTATCTTTTGGCACAGTTTTCTTACCTGTAAAGCAGATACTTCTCTGCCACGTTCATCGAGCTGGTCAGTACTCAGATGTCATATTAATAGAACCATGATACTTAGACAGTAAACATATGTTTTAAATCCTACTTGTTATGTATAACCTGATAAAAATAATAGGGTGAGGAAAGTTCTGTTGGATGTTTTATTTGTATAATAAAAAAAAAAAAGTTTTGAGAAATAAACAATAGTGTAACATCTGAAAAATATTTTAGATCAAAGCCAAACAGGCTTCATTTCATATATTAACACTAACGCTAAATACTGAATGCTGTCTCACATTTTCAAAATGTGCCATAATGCTTGTAATAATGAAAAATACTAAGAAACCAAGTATCAAACAATTTGTGTAAAATATTTCAAATTATTGATGTTTCAAGTTGATGAAACATGCTCCATATATGACTAGTGGAAGAGCATATCTTGATCTAACAATTCCCAGTTTAGTTGAAACACGAGTAAGTTACAAAGCCATCCTAAAAGCTGTAATGAAGAGAGAAACATTGTTGAAATGCAAGTAATGATTGTCTGAACCTCAAGGAAGCCTTTCTATTTTTTTGAAGTAATAAATTACACAAAATCTGGAACAAATGAGAAGAAATAGAGCGTATCCTGTAAGATCTTAACATAAATTGAAACTAAATGATGTAATAAAGAGCATTTCTAAAGGAAAAGCCGGGGGGGGGGCTTTGTTGAGGGGTTGTTGAGGAAAAGGAAGGTGATACTTGCATAACCTATAGATAGTCTCCATACAGCACAGCTCAGGAATGTGTTAGTTGCTAGAGACTCAAGGCAGAATGTTGAAGAGCTTTCACTCCAGAGGTACAGCAAATAAAAAACTGGTGTACTTTAATTTTGGTCAATGATATGTAGATAAATAATGGGTAAAGGTCGTGGATATTAAACCAAAGATGGCTTCCTTAAAGCAGTCCACCAAGTTCTGCAGAAGCCATCCTCTTGACAAGGATGAACTTGGTTTGGACAGTCTGGCAAGGCCAACTTCCGTCACTTATTTGCTATATTAATAGCTTATTTGCTATATGAATAGCCACCACTGAGGTGGCTTATTATGTTACTGCTGTAGCACATGTGCTCAGCAGAACTATCTCAGCTGTGGTTGCATTCAGCATAGCTCAACTGCAGCTTTTAAAAAAAAAAAAAAGCTTGCCTACAGCTTGAGATGGGCCACTTTCATCAGAAAAATGCAGTTGTGGTCTCTGGAAATGAAGGCATTCTGTTTATCTGCCTGCATTTCTGTCTCCTGAAGTACTCACTCAAGCTTGAACTCTTCACATCGAAGGTGACAAAGGAGTTCCAGGTGCTGTTTACACCTCAGAGGTCCCTCAGCCTTCCTCTAATGGTTGGCAGTGTCCGGTCTCAAAAAAGAAAAAAAAAATCTCTAGCCAAAGGTACAGTGAGGATCTGGTAAAGGTATCACTGCACAAGATTTGGTAGCTGTTTTTATTCCTATCTTTACTCATAGAACAGAACATACAACTGCTTTCGCCTAACAAATTTGCTGAAAATATAAGCAGATTAAAAGAAGTAGTTACTAAGTTTTCCATTGCTGTGCTTTACTAGAACTACACATCAAATTCAAAATTTCCCAGGGGTACATGTGCCAGGAGCCAGAAAACACACTTTTCAGAAGCCAAAACCACTTAGTTCAGCTTCATTTGATTTGGAACAAATTTATGCATCTAATACACCAGTACTTGTTTAAAGTTGTACCATTCAGCTTCAAGCATACAGTATTCCTTTTAAAAATGCAGATTAATGTAAATGGTATTGGAGGACTGCTTAAAAAAAAAAAAAAATCTAGTGTCACTCATCAGAAAGTCTTGAAGAGGCAATGCAAATGTGTAGATAAAAATGGAACAGGCGCAAGCAGCCAGAAGAGCTACTTGGCTCTCAGTGCTTGTGGTGCCAGCCCCACAGAGTAATGCAAGCGGAACAGAGAAAGCTGATGGCTAAAAGGGCTGTCACAAAGCTCCTGGAATCCACTGAATGATACTTGGGTTTAATGCAACCTCTTTCAAGGCATGTTTTTAAGCAAAACATTGCTGATTCATGAATGTATATTTGCATAAGCAGAGTTTTTAAACAAATAAGCAGAATTACATATTTGAACAATTTTAGAAAGTTTTCTGTGGTACAACCAAAGCTATTTGCTTCTGGGTGCTTACATACTCACAAACATTCTTACTCTTGCACCAGCTCAGAAAAAAACTATCGTGCTACAATACTTATTGTATGGTACTGTAAATTTTTTAAGAGAGTCTCAGACTTTGAAAACAACAAAGTATTTCTGCAGGTGGGACACATTCTAACTTTCCTTACTGTTGCTGGAAAAGCCTGGTGAAATCACGGTCCTACTGAAGTCAGAACTGTCAACTTCTGTGAGCCAGGATTTGGTCTTCGTATACCTTAACCAAACAAAATGAAAAGTTTGAGTGCTCTTATCAAAATCCCTAGGCATTAGACTTGCTCAGACAGTTCATGGATCAGCATCTCACCAACTATTTTCACTTCATACTGTCTTACAGTTAAATTGAGAGTATATTTGTGTTTTAATGAACAGGTGGATTAAATGGGTTAAGCTGGGATGAGAGATACTGCACATTTACTGATAATGTGGCTCAGCTGAATTCTTTGTATAGCACCTCCTGCGTGTGGTGTTATACAAGCAACTGATACAAAGACATTGTCACAGCAGAAAGTCTGCAGAAAAAACACAGTTGGTAAAGTTAAATTTAATTGAACCCCGGATATTTGGAGTAATTGAAACTAATTATGGGATTGTTTCTTTTACTGCTTCATAATGTCATAAGATTACCAAATGGCTCCTTCCACAGGCTGCTTATTATTCTCCATAAGGCATCGTACAGTTTATTACACAGAACCCATCCTGCCCTCAGCTCACTGGCTGCTGAGAAACTCACCTTTTGCAAAATTAGCAACACTCTAATATAGCACAGAGGCTCTGTAACACTGTCACCACTACCTGCTTGTCTGCAATAGACAACAACGTTAGCAAAGCATGTTCACTGGGCGATTAAATTTATGGAACTACTTAGTCTGAATGAATGGCAAAACCGATCGACTACATAATGCATCGATTCCAAAGCACCACATACTTTCCAAATTAACAAACATCTATTTGGTGCTGCAACCTCTTTGCTTCCTTAATGACTGATTTCCAGAACTAAGTAATGGACAGGACATTTCTGAGTTACAAAAGCCAATTAACCAGGATTCTTTCTTACCTCTTGTGCTCCTCCTAATTGGCAAATAAAAGGCATACACAGGCTCCTTGTAACTTTTAAAAAAATAATGGTGATCCACAAGCAAACATTTCATACACAACCTATTCATCTGATACTTTGAAATAACCCAATCATTCAAATAAGCAAGGAGAAAGTTTGCTCCAAGATCAATGGTTTTTATTATTTCAAACTCAGACATGTATTTCTGAAGAACACTAACACAATTATTTTCACAAGCATATTAAAAATATCTGCCTTGCATGAAAGGTTATAATATTAAAATTCATGCTATTCAGATTTCAATAGCATAATAGCAAATGAAAGACATTTTCAGCTGTATAAATCACTACACTATAGTGGACAGTAAATAGTATTTCCTGTTTTTAGGGCAAACAACAATCCAGTGGCCGTGAATTTACCACAAAATACAGGTATTGTGAGTACAGCTACAGCTAGCTTTGAAACACCAAAGCAGATCATCTTCAGCCTCTCCTGTTGTCATTAAATGTCTCGGCTATTTTCTGCATCTCCAAATCCATAGCAGCCAGGTTTTCCAGTTCTTTTTCCTGTGAAAACATAAGGGGCATTTTACACATCAATTAATGTTGGTAAATGTTTTGTTCCATGAAAACTAGAGACAAAGGTAGTTTTCTTAGGGACATCTGCTACTTTCTGGTCACTGGGCAGCTTCTGGGGTGGGGAAGTAAACAGCGATGCAGCACATAGTTCAGAAGTTTGTGCAACTTCCTGCTTTTAACTGAATTAGTGCTGGAGAAAGTATCAAAATACTCATTTCGAGAGCTGGACCTAGCTACAGCCTGATCTTTTTAGCTACAAAACACTATTATCTAGCAGTGACTTCCTACTGTCTCACAGTTGCCGCTCCTAGCAGCATGCAGTCATTTCTGCCTAGGTGAAGGTCCCTTAGGAGACTACAACCTTTTGCTCACAGTTGTTCTGGCTTATGACGCACAGCAAGCACAGTGTGCAGGAAAAGGAACTCTTCCAAACTGCCAGATGCTAGGGGAAAAAGTTATGCAGTCAGTTCTTGTTTATTATGATAACTTGCAAACACCATTAAACCTCTATATAAATTCCAATTAAACCTCCACTGCTCCCAGTCCAGCTCAGCTTTGTGCAACAGATACAGCGAGATACAAGATGAGCATCTAGCTGACGGGTGTAGACTCAGTTTTCCTGAACACTAAATCAGAACAGGAGGTCCAACAAGAAAAGGATTCGTGTACAGGGGAACTACATGCACAAATCAAGCATGCGAGTGCTAGCCCAGTTCTGCTCTGCAATTACAATCAGGACATCAAGTCAACAGACAGCAGAATCTCTTCCAGTGCACAACTTACTTTCCAGCTGCATGATTTAAACAACCCAACAGACCAACTGGTGCTTGCTAATTACCTCTCTGCTCCTGCTGGAATGGAAATCTTTGTTTTATTAATGTGTAAGACCCTAGAGGGAGAGTTAAAGCCCAAAGAGGAAGAATTTCCTTTCTCTCCCTGTCCTGCAGCAGACGGAAGTTAATGAGGATGCACGTTGTCTTTATTTTTCAAACTGTGCCCTGGGGTAGGCTCCACTAAACTCATTCACAGACAGCAACATTTTTAAATCACTGAAGATCTGGCTTTTAATATGATTTAATCTTCTTTGTGTTTTTTCCACTCACAGTTTACCAGCTCTCTTGGGAATGGATTCAGAAATGTGCATGTAAAAATCAGCTTCCCCTAGCTCTTCAGAGAAACACCTGTACACTTACCTCCTCTTCTGTCAGAGGCCTCTGGCTCAGGGTTCCTTTGTCATTCCTGATTATGTGACGTTTTTTCATGTCTTCTCCAGAATTGTACAACTCTGGGAATTCAGCTGATTTCTTCCTGTAATTCAGAAGTTGTGCAAGTTGATCCATCTTGTTGTATTGCCTTTTCATATCGTATCTGTTCATTTTGCCAAGATTCCTCTTCTCGGAGCGTCCATGGTTCAGAGCACTTAGAAGCTGCTTTTTTTCCCACCAGTCATAGTCATTGTAATCAGGGAAAAGGCTCTTCTCGTTCAGGGTGGGCCTGCTTTCCTCTTTACTCTCCAGAAGCCGCTCTCCTGCGCTGTTCCTTTTCTCAAAGTGCCGGCTCTTCCACCACAGCAGTGGGTATAAAGAGCTGTAGGATGCTGTGGTTCTCTTTTCATTCTCTGCAGGGAAATGGCTTCTGTACTCTTCCCTCTCTGCGTATCTTCCTTCCTCCATATTCTCCTCTTCATTTTCCATCTGATCACTGCTGTAATGCTTCTTTTCTACTTCCTCCTTCTCTTCCTCCTCCTCTTCTTCACTGTTGCCAGGGTACTGCTGCTGCTCTACGCTGTCCTCAGTGCTGTAGTGTGTTCTGGCCTGCCCTTTGCGCTCTTGAGTGTACGCTTTCTGTATCTCTTCATCTTCGTTGTCCCACAAGTGGTATCTTCCTCCAGCACGATGCTGCTTCTCCTTGCTGCCACCGCTGTGATACCTGTCTAGCTCTTCCTCGCTTTCATCTCCACGATACATCCTTCCTTCAGAATGGTGTCTCCTTGCCTCATGTGATCCATCATGGTGTCGCTTCTCCTCATGCCATTTCTCATTACTTTCTTCACCATGGTGATGCCTCTTACTTTCTTCTTCGCTGCTCTCTTCACTCTGCTGCCACCTCTCTTTGTACTCCGCACTTCCCTGCCCTGCATGCCTCTTCTCCTCCACCTCTTCAGACCCGTGCCTCCCATGATAACCACTCTTCTCCTCACGCTGCTGCTCAGACTCTTCATGGTGGTGTTTCTGATGGTGGTTCCTTTTGTCCCAGAGAAGGGCCTCCTCTGCATTTGATTCCTCAGCTAGTTCCTCTTTCTCACCACCATGGCCTCTCTTCTCTTCAGAGGGGTCACCCATTCTGTGCTTCCCATGGTAATGTTTTGGTTTGTAGGGTTGCTTTTCCTCCTCTGCTTCTTCACTCTCATCAGATTCTTCATGCTCTTGCTGACGGGAGAAATCACGTACCTTAGACTCATAGTGGTATTTTTCACTTCTTTCTTCCTCTGCCTCTCCCTCCTCACCTTCATGAACTCTTTTGTAAGGGCTCTGCATTTCCTCCTCCGAATGCGAGTGGCCCATGGGGCGTTGGTCATTCCCCTCAGGGAACTCCTCTGTGCCCATGCCTTCAGAGTGGGACTTCTTGTTGAGAATAGCATGGTCTACCTCTCCGTCATGATGCTTGCTCTCTTTGCTTTCTTCTTCACTGTGGTAGCTGTTCTCCTCCTCTCTTCTGATGTCCTGATAGTGTTTCTTTTCTTCTGTAAGAAGTCTCTCTTCATGAATGGGTATGTGGTGTCCCTCCTGCTCTTCCTTGCTTTTACCTTCCTCAGGAGCAAGTTTCTCTTCATCGCTTCCTTTCATGTGCTTTTTAGAGTCATCTTCTGCCTGCCTTTGTTCCTTCTCCACACTCCCAGCATGTTTTTCAATCTCTGATGGGTCTTTCAAATGCCTCACTTCAAGCTGTTTGTCTTCGCTTCTCTCTCTGTCATTTTTACCACCTACAAAAACAAAAGCAGCCTAATGAAGTCATCTAACTCTCCACTGGCATGCTATGTCAGTTTAAATAGATAACTGGCTTCCCAAAGCAGCACAGAACAAACAGAACTAATTTGGACAGAACTAGTTTTTTCACTTCTGCTTTTGAAATTTGTTATTTTTATTTGTTTTGTACGTTTGCCTGGAAAAACATTAAATATTTATCATTTAATTAGGCATTTTTAAATTTCCATTAAAATTTCCAGAATCATCTTTCCTCTTTGGCTTTTTTGTTTATTTGCAATAGCATTTTTAGCATTGATTAAATTAACTTCTATTCCCATTAAAAATCAATGGGATCTGGAATTGTGTTCAGTTCTTTGAATGTCATGCCTTAGCCATCACATATGTTTACCGACAAAAAAGACAGCTATCTATTTCAAGCTACTCAAAAGTATCTGAGGATTAGTAAAAAATATGTTTTTAACAAATTTAAAATTTTCTAGGTTGATTGCACAAAAATGAAAGAAACCTGTTACTTTGCAAATGTTTAATCAAATCATGCGCCTCCCACTATTTTCAAAATCCTAAATGAAAGTCTGAATGACCACATCAGTAACAGTATATTTCTATGAAGGTATTTCTGGTTCACTTGTGCCAGAGTAACTCAGAAATAGGTCACAAATCCTAAAAAAAAAAAAAATCATACAACAGCTTCACAGATTTAAAAATAGCTCATTCTTCTCATTCTTTCAGGAAAGTTTCTCATTATCTGATATGCTTGGAGAAGAGCTGCCTAATGGCAAAAATACAATCCTTATTCTCTCTTTCCAGTAAGCGATTTTTTGTTTACCAAAAGATGGCAAATAGACAGGTTTATCTGAAACCAACACTGTCATAAACAAAGCTTGATGCCTGATGGCATTCAGCATCAACTTGAAACTTGTGGCTGCATTTGACACCAATAGATTTATTCCTAAAGCTTGAAAACCACCCTCTTCTGATGACTATGTTAGGGCCACACATTATTTCCTCTATAAACAAGCAGCAGACAGATGGGTTTCATTATTGCTTCTTGCTGGCAGGTAAGTTCAAGAGCCTTCTTATTGTTCTGTAATCAAATAAATATATACCGGGCAGAAAAGAAATATGTGCATTTTGCAATTTGGCAAAGTGTCAGACTTAACCGCACTTCACTACAGACAGTAATCAGGCATGCAAACGGCCTTATACCTCAAGATCGAGGCAGCTGTAGGAATGAGCTCATCAGAAATGAGGACTCCCAGAGGGAGTTTTCAGCACACGTCTCCAGACCTCTGGAATCAGCACAACAAACGTGATTGTTTCTAGGCTGGTTACAGCCTGAGAGAGAGTCCCCCTCCTGAGCTGGGCATGGATTCAGTTGCCACTGGGTGCAGGAGCCTTGTTGATTTAAGAGGAGGTTAGCTGAAGGCAGTTCCTATGTGCTGGGATGCATTCAGCACCTGCTCCAAACTTGGCCACATTTGTTGACCTCCCAGGCTAGATGGGAGCTTGTCTAGTTCTCTTAGGCTCTGCAGGTGGCCGAAGTGGAGAGCCACATGTGTTCACCAAGAATCCCTGAATCGCTGACAGTTACCAGGTCAGACTGCTGCTCTTTGAGCCAGACAGACTAAACAAAAGGAAATAGGAGTTTGACACTGAAATTAGGAGGCACCAGATTCACATGGGCTGAAATAACAGTTCACTAGCTCCAACGCAAGATAGAATCCAACTGAAAGTTAATTTTCTCAGAGTTATCAACAAGAAAGTCTAATGCTGAACTGTGTATTTTTTGAGAATATTTCTAATTCGCCCGTCACTCCGGGCTAGTCTTAGAAATAAAAATGAATCACTCCATTGGCCATTGCAGAATCAGTTCTAAGACTGGGGGAGGGAAAAAGATTACTCTTCATGTTACTTACACTTGGCATTTATGACATTCTATGACTTAAATTTAGGTGATGATCTTACAGAAGATGACAAAAAGAGTGGCACATCAGGATTAACAACATGAAGTATTTAACTTCCGAGACATTATTTTTATATGTGAAATTAAAATAATTAATCTGTCCTGAAAATGAGAATATTTGTTTATAAAATTAAGAATTCTATCTACCAAATTCCTTTCACAATTTCATATAAGGTTGTACTTACTTTTTTTGAGGATTTCTTTACATTCAGGATTAATAGGTGGTGCATTTAGCTTAGACAGAGCATTGGACAGAACTTCCACTATGCACCGTGTTACCTAGAAGAAACAAAATTGGAGAAAAAATTCTCATGGTGAAAATGGAAATCCTGCTTCTGGCCCAGTCAGTGACGAAAGCTAGTTTAGGGTTAGAGTTCATCGTTAGCAGTTATGAATTTTGAGCAACCCCCAACTCTACCAGAACTGTGCATCTGGGTAAGAGGTGCTCAGCTCCTCACTCCCATAGCAGTAAGAGAATAGGCATTAGCTCTTTTTGTTCTCCTCTTTTGTTTGCACAGGTAACAGGCTCCTTTTGCATGTTTTTAAATATTAAACATCCTATTCAGTACAAAGGAGAGTCAAACAACATGTGGTAACCCAACAAAAAAAACACCACCGCAATACATCCAAAATATCAGGATCATCCTGTAGGAAGTGCCCAAATGAGGACTGCGAATAAACCAAAAAATTTCTTTATAAGTGTCATGTTCCACAAAGTATTTCAGGAGCTTAGTCTAAGAATTTCAAAGTATTCTTTCATGTGCATGTGCTTTAAAGCACTGCCTCGTTTGCATCCAACCAGAAGCAGAGGAAATTGTTTTAGGAAAGTGGCACAACCGCCTCTATTCCTAAACACCCACCAAAACAGCTCTTCTACACAAATTCATGCAAAATGATTTTCGAGCTTTGAGGTCGTTGGTTGCAAGCACTCAGATCCTTGGGGGTAGGAGACACTCCTTAGGCTGTCAATCTGAGTGGCTGGATGGGAGGAGACAAGGAAACACCTGTATGGCCGGTTGTCTTTTAACTGTTTGCAGTTGTTTACAGGTATTGACTAATGCAAATAACCACACTGTAAACCAGTGGAGAGGGCCCCATGTCAGATCGGAGGTGCTGAGAGCAGCCAGTGGCATTTCTTTTATCAAAGAGGTTAAGAATCTCTTTCCAAGGAGGAAGCAAGTACTGCATTGGAAAAAAAAAGAAAGATTATATACTTAGCAACTGTAGATACCCCCCACTATTTCACTTTTCTTCAAATTTGCCATCTCACTTTTTACAGTCTGATTACATGTACTATCAAATAATATTTCAGATCATTTTTCAGGCAGCTGCAAAATGTATAGTTTCTGACACAAGAAGCCAGCTTCCATTTTCATCAAATGCACTGAAGTGCATGTAGTTATCTCCTGACAGCTAAGGGGTCTCTGAGTTCCACATCTCCAATGCTCTCCTAAGAGTTTACCCTTAGGAAAAAAAAAAAAAAAAGCATTATCCTGAGAGTTTAAAAACAAAACAGGAGCCAGAATACTGGAGAGCATGTGACTGATATTTTCTGAAATTTGCTTTGACATATAGCTACTCACCATTTCCTCCATATGGTCTTTTTCCACTGGAACTGTGCTGACACCTGGAAGAAAAATAAATTATTGCAGATTCATTAATCCTGGCAGGACCATAAACGTCATTGACAGAAGTCCTCAATCAAATTAGTCTGATGAGGCTGCTTGAGTTTCAGGTTGGTATGGTAAGTAAACCAGATGCATTTTGCATTATATCTTTTCTTCCTCAGAATGGAAAAACACTGAAAAGCTTCAACCTAGCACAAGAGATGAGGCATGTTGACATTTCTAGCACAAAAATAATATACACCAAAAAAACAGAAAGCAACACTCAAATTCCAAGAATGGAGCTTGACAGCAAGCTGGGTTTTCATGTAGACATAGATGTTTGGTGGTGAAAGAAGAAGAAACGAACAAGGTCTGTTTTCACTCCGAGAACTCTTTCACCTTCCACAAGGGGCTCAGGTTGCCCCATGAACACCTTCCCATCAGGAGACCACTTCAAACATGAAAAGCAAATACCATCCCGATCCCACAGAGAAATCCTGTCTCACCTGGACAGGAGGGAGCTCCTGGAGGGAGGACAGAGCCAGAAGGGATAGGGATTTTTTCATTTTCAAAGTGGTCCATTGTCAGCCCAAGAAATAAGCACACAGTCAAAGCCCAGTGGAAAAAACAACTCCAGAAGAAAGTGGTACAACTTCTCCCTGTCATGAGGACACTCAGGGTAATTGACACCTGCCTGCAACAGCTCTACTGCTGGTCCAAGTTATTTGCTTTTGGAAAGAAGCTGCTGCAAATGAAACCTTCATGTTGCTTTATTTTTGCCATCACTGCTGCATTATGTCTCCAGCTGGTTAATGAGCTTGGCTGCTGTGCATTAATAAACCTCGTCAATTCCTATCCGCCTTGAGATTTGCAGAAGTGAAGTGAAGCAAGTTTGCCAGCCACATAAGAGTACGTCAAAGCAAGGGTTACTCTGTCACTGCTTCACAGCTTTCCTGCATTGGATAGAATCACCATACATAAACACACAGCTGGGGGTGCAGTTCTGAAGTTCTTACAGAGATCAGGATACTCTTAAATTCAAGTATCACCTTCTCCAGAATACTGCTTGGGTGGGACAGTAAGAGCTCTTCTGTAACAGATGAACACAAAGATTATGGAGATGATGGGGGCCAATTTACCTTACAGCATCAGGAAGACTGACACTGTCCCCAGGAAGTTTCCTGCAAAGCAGAGGAGTGTGTAACCTTAGTCTGCCAAAAACAGCAAAACCTCTCTTCTTTTCCATCTGCAGAGGAAGCAGACATCCCCTTGAGCATCGACTCCGTGTAATATCTGAACACTATACACTAATAACTCTCTTGATATTCCTACTGTCCTCTACTTTTGCTCCCCCAAACACACACATAGGAGTGTGCTCCTCCAGCACCCAACTTTCTTCTGCGTACAGAACTGCAGGGAAGGGAACCCTCACTAGGGTAGCACAGGAAGGATTCCCCTAAAAAAGCATTACATCTCTACCAAGCCGTCTCCCCAGAACGCCAGGTGGTGTACGGGGGAGATGGTGCTATGCAGAGGCAGTGCTCTCTCCCATCGTTAGCAGCTCTCAGTGATGAACTAGACAGGCTTTAGGTTACTTTATTTACTAACCTAGTTATGCAAATAACTACCACGCTACACAGTGCTGACGCTGTTGCAGTCTAACGTGCCTGCATCCTCCATCTGAGCATGAAGAGTAAGGATGTACGCACATGCGGGGGCAGGAGACTGGCAGCAAAGTCCCTTCTACTAAAAAAAGAATAAATAAAAGTGTTATCCACTAAAAAGACATTCTCCCAATCCCACAAGAGAGAGATGCAGCTCTTATGGCAAGCGGAGGGAATTACCTGCTGCATTGCCTCTCCTTGACACGGCTCCTCCTGCCATCCAGACCGTGAGGAATCAGGACACGCACAAGGGCAAACACCTGATTTTGTCTTTTGTAGTGGTCCTGCCACAGCACACCTCCTGTGAGGTACATCCAGTTGGTGTGACAAAGCTGGAACAGACAACTTTCTGAACATCTTTCACTATTAGAGACACCAACTTCGTGCTGCTTCCCAAGCACTACGTCAGTGGTGTGTGAACATGAAGTCAGGTTGTGCTGACTGCCTTTGCCCTGTCATTCCTACGCTCTTGTCTCTCCAAGGGATTTACACATAGATTAACGACCATTAAGCAAGTACTTATTTAACGATGAAAGTTGACATACACAGACAGACAAAGAGGAAGCATCTGGCTATCATAACAATATCAGACAAAAAACAGATAGCATTGGACATATGTCATGTTAGCCTGCCCGGAGGAACAAAATGAGTATCCCATCCAGTCCAGAGCACTGGAATAACGCACTGAGGCAGCTGCTCTGCCAGAGCTGAGATAGGAAGCCTGTGGGGAGCCAACGTGCCCCACTTTACACCGGTGCTGGCAGTGCCAGCTGGCGAGAGCTCCCCAGGGCCTCCTGCCAGCTGCAGCCGGCCGGCCGGCACCTCTGCCATCCCCTCCACATGCACAGGGTGATCTGCGGGACCAAGCCATTGCCCCGGCACTGCCAACATGGCCAGGCAGCAGAGCACCCACCCACCGAGCTGTCAGGCAAGCAGGGACACAGCAGATGGTACCACTGCAGGGTTTCGTGGCAGAAATAAAGTCAGGGCGTACGCCGAGAACGAAAACCTGGCCCACAATGGAAAAGACAGCTCTGGGTATGCTACCCCCTCCTGAACCAAATCTGCCCAGGCAGTTAAGATCAGCTTATTTCATCGTGCAAAAGTGCTGAGATGAAACTCACTAAAGAGGATGAGAAATGCAGACTCTGCACACCTTTGAAAACAGTAAGCCAGGACAAATTCACATGGCTTTTGCTTGCATTGCCAAGACTGAGACAGACCTTTTGGTGAGTCCCTGTTAAAATCCTCCCTGTTAAATTTTTTTTCATTAATGCCAATGACTCAGTGTAGTGCCATCGGTCATCAAAATTTCAGCAACAACCTTTCCTAGGAAAGATCACAGAAACTTTGGCATATTGATTTGAAGAATGAGCACCAGAAAGTTCCTGAAGTTAACATTTCACTGATTCCCAGCCCCAAACTCCTTAGTTCATGGATCCTGGCTGACATTTGATTAGGCAAGATAGCCAAAAGGGACACAAAGAGGTATCTGACCAGTCTGATAGCATAAACACAAAAAAATATTTGATAAGAAATCCCCATTAGGTCTGTGGAATAACTCTGGTAAGCTTCTACGAACTGGCATCTCTCCCCATCTTTCACTCTACCCTGTGATTATTTATTACAGTAAAGACCCTTAAGGGTCTGCTGTGACTTTGATGTGTTTTTGCACAAGTCCCAACAGGCTTTCCATCCTAAGACTTCCAATATACCTAAAGCTGAACTATTCAATGCAAAATTACACTGACTTTCAACAAATGATGAAGTTATGTATAAAAAGCTATAAAGCCAAACGATTGTCTCATCTTATTGTCTTTAATTTTAATTTCACAATTTGGTTTTAATATTTAATGCTGCATGAAAAAAGAAAAAAAAGTTAATTAAAGCTGTAGACCTGCTGCTTTAAAATCATCTCCCAGGATCATCTCCCTTCCTAAAATCCAAAACGCAAAGTTTCACTGTCGTGGACCTGGGACATTGGTTGTTTCACCTACCTAACCCTCCGTCTCAGGGGTGCTCCCCGCCGCCTGGGCTAGCCTGAGGGGTGACCCCGGGGCTGCACCCCGTGTGATGCCCGATGGACAAGCATGACGTCACACCTCCACCGATGGCGTCACCCCACCGGCAGCGGAATAGCCAAAACACCATTATTCTCCCCACCCAGAAGAAAATAAAATAATAAAACAGAAAAACACCCAACGCCCGGTGGGGCTTTTGATCCGCCTCTCCCTCACGGTGGGGGCGGGCTTCGCCGCACCCCGTTCCTGAGGGAGCCCAACGGCTCCAACCGCCGCCCTCCCCTCAGGCAGCGCCCGCGCCCCCCCGCTCACCTGCCAGGGCGGCGGCCCCCAGGAGGCCGAGCAGCGTCAGCGGCCCCATGCTCCCCTCAGCTCCGCTCCGCTCGGCTCGGCTCCGAGCGGCGGCTCGACGCTATTTAAAGGGGGGAGCGGGGGCGGAGGAGACGGGCGGGGGGCCCCGCCGGGAGCCTGCGTCACTCCGAGCCCCCGGGGCCGGCGGGGGAGGCGCCGCCGCTGCCGCCCGTTGTCCTCTCCCCACAAAGGCGCTGGGGGAGCCCCGCGGACAGCGGCCCCCGCTCGGCCCCCCAGCCCTCCTCGCCCCCCGGC
>VXAA01007436.1:855602-912578 GCA_013399115.1 Anseranas semipalmata | reverse complement strand
GGGTCTTTCCCACATTCATAGGATGCCGAACATCTACCTACACGCAGCAGGGTAAGGAGGAGGTGCAGTCACCCCCCCATCTCATCCCCCCCGGAATAGCTTTCAAAAGAAATTGCTGCATTTCCATATTCAGTTCTGATCAAAGCCTTTTCGGGTGCTGCGGCATCCTTTTTTCCTGCAAGGTTTCGGTCCCTTCCATCCAAATCATTGCTCCCGCTGTGCACAGCAAACCCAGAACCACAGAATTGCTGGAAAGTGATCCCCGTACTTCTGTCGTCTGGTGAGTGAATGACACACAGTGTTCCTCAAGAGTTTTACTGGGAAAATCACTGCTCTTAGCATCCATCTCCACATACAAACCTCGTATTTATTCTGATGATGCTCTGAGGAGCCAGAGCAAACCTTCTGAGATGAAGTTTTACACCATTTTCTTAAACAGCCTCCAACTGTCCCGATTAGTTCTTGATGGACTGGGAGGTGTAAATGACAAGCTATGATGAATTCTCTGCAGAGCAAGTCTGGACACTCCCCACTATTGCCTCTGGAGACAGACAAAGACGATATAAGACCAAGACTTGTTTTGTTTTTCCTTTCATTAACTCTTAGATGGTCATCTCTGATTTATTTGTATTTTTTGATTGCTCTTTTTCGTTTGTTCTCAGTGGTAATCAGGTGGCCCTCTAATTGCCAGCATTCATGGAAGACAAAGAATCTACACATCAAAATGGCAGGTATCTCTATAATTGTTCTACGGATTTATTATATTGCGTATTAGCAATGCCAGGCTGCTATAACCATACCTTTCAAACATATAAAGCAGGGCAGAAGGACACAACACACCACTAAAACTCACATGCAGCTTCATCTGTGCATAAAGGAAGCCAAGAACTGGAGCTCCATTTTAAGCTTGTTTCAGAAGACAGCGTTTAACTCTGGGAGGCAGTGCCAGATACCTCGTTTGCCTTGCATTCAGATTGCAATTTCTGCAAAATAACAGAACCCAGTTACCAGGCCACCCTGAAAAGTAAATCAATACCGCAATACCTTCCATGCTTCCTCATCCTCACCCTACTTCGTGCCATTCCTGTACTGCCTATAGAAGACCCACATCAACAGGCAGATGCTTCTTTGGACATCATCAGCCTTGACTATAGGAAGCTGAGAGCTCGATTCAAAAGAATTTCACTGGCTTCAAGGCCCCCACATCCCTATTTGCCTGAGGATTGAGCCTAGCCTCAACCTCCTCATCTACTCATGACAAAGAATTTTAGGTGAAACATTTGCGATGTAAGCATTCTCTCCCTCCCCAGGCATATAAATAGCACACTCTGGTTATCTTTGTGAAACTGCTTTATTCCAGCATTTGCTTGGCTATACTTATCTTGGACATGACAGTCAAAATGGGCAAGCAATACAAAGATACTGAATAAAAATAGCCAGCTATTTTAGTACCTATGAGGTATTCATAATAAGTACCTGTTTCACGCAAGTCTTCTTGATAGTCAGTACGACAACCAATACAGAAACCTTCTTGCTGCAAAAGAGACACCTGAGATTAAAAAATCCTGCACCCCTGGCTCACATGGCTTCTAATCCATCCCTTGCACTGCAGCTGCAATCATTGGGGCTTTGTGGCTGTTTTCTCTATGCTGGTAGGTTTATTTATATTTGGACTTGCAGGATTTCTCTGAAACACTCCCTCACCTCAGCACCGTGTGGGCTGATCCTGAAGAAACAAGAAGTCCTGTATTTGCAGTTGATAAGAGAAGATGTTGAAGCACTGCTGGGTCATGTTTTGCCATCAGGATCTACAGGGGGCAAATGTTAGTGCCTTCAGATTTGATCAGAGTCAAGCTTACAAAGATTCACAGGTTTTGCAGGAGGTCACGCAAGATGTCTGAGCCAGGAGCACAGAGGCTACAGGATGGAGTCTATCTAATTCCATCTTCAGCACCCAGGGGCAGGATTTCAAAAGACAATCCCATGAACACTTCTGCCAGTGCTGGAAAACCAGAGAGAATCCAAGCACCTTGCCCACAGTTAATTAAATTGGCTTGTATTTTCAAAACAATGTCACTTCACGTGGACTTTTACAGCCAGGTAGCAGTTGGCATGAGCTTCCCCTCAGATCAGGAAAGAAAAGTGACTACATTAAGTCAGGATTACAGCAGGCAGCGGCATATTTCACTCAATCGGTTGTGAATGGCATACCCCAAACTCCCTTCTCAGATGTGTCAGAACTTTCACTGCAGTGATATACATGCCTCATAACGTTGTGACAATCTATCATTCTATGAATAAACAGTATTTATCCTGCTGGATTCTCTCAAATACAAATGCTTTAAAAAATACACATTTGGCTCATCCTAGAAGCTAGAACTTCAAAGGATGACAAGCGAATTTCCATGTCTGAGCTCCTTCTAAACTTAGAGGAGACTGCTTGGGGAATACGGGGATTGTTCTCCTCTAATTAGATGTGCTAGCAGGATTATCTTGATTCTTGGATGCCAATTAGTTTTCATGGAATGAAAATCCTGCAACCCATTTCATGAACAAACTCATCTCTTTCATTCAGAAGATGCTAAGGGGATGGATCTGGAAAAAAACACCAATCAAATCTGAAAAGCCCCTCAAGAGACATCATCTATTCAGCTTCATTAATGGCAGTGAAAATCCTTTCAGAGGTCTATGCATATGCAATGCCAATTGCAACATAACGGATAATGGGTTGCACGGATGCTGAGCCTTCGCTGCCGTTATGCATTACCATATATGTATTTACCCACAACTCACTAATACCAGCTGTTAGAGTGGCTTAGAGCTGGTGTAACATGTAGTTGAACCATGCCCCAGGAATTCAATTACCATCTCAGTAGCTCTACAGCGAAGCAGGATCAGGTGCCTGGCTCATCTCCCTGTTTGTACGGTAACAGACTTCAGAGGAGTTAAAATCCATCAGACACATCCACTGGAGAGGGAACAGGCCAGCGCTCAGCTAGATCTCACCTGCACTGTGTCCAGAGAGGGGGCCTGGCAAAGCAGAAGGGACAACACTTCAGGGTTGCATGTGCCTGCATACACACAAAAAAATCTTTGCACGCCTCCAGCCAAAGCATCTGTGAGAGGTGGCAGACAGGACCATGCTCAGACCTCCTCCTTTTTACTGAGCAAAGACCATTTAGCTCATACCAGGCACTATGGTGATGCTGATGAATGGAGCTGGCTTGTTGAGCTATTGGAGGATTTGACAAACAACGGGGACAGAGGTAACAGGAAGAGTGTCTGCTTGAGATGAATCCATGGAGATGAAATGATACTGCTATTAGGTTAGGCAAAATGCTTCTAAGCGCCTGCTGCAGCAGACGGTGCTTGGGTGGATTGGGGCTCCACAGTTTGCTACTTGTGGTGGTCAGTTTGCATATTCAGCTTTGTTGCTCCATCAACCAAAACGTGACAGCTTTCAAAAATGCACCCTCATAGCAGAACTGAGCCTACAAGATGCAAATTACCTGACTGCACTCATATATAGAAACACTCAAGTCTGTATTTACATACTAACCAGCTTCCAATTTAAATCTAAAATGCACATCTTTTGCCTCCACCAAAATACTTTTGGAACATTTTTCCCCTGTATCCGTAGAAGATGAAACATATCTGTCACTGCATGTGGCTTTAGTGCATGGACTTTGCCAAGGGTATCAAGGAACCAACCAGAAAACTGCGTTCCAGTCAAGAAACAGAAGAGTTGTGAAGAGACCTGGTGTGATACAGATGTGTAATTTCTTTAGTGTTGGTAACTACGTATTTTTTTCCTCTCTATATTTATATAGAGCCTCAACGCCGTGGTTTTCTTCTTCATGCCACGTGCTCTTAGGCAGTACTGAAACAACTGCATGAAAAGTCTTTAGTCTCAAAGACTTCCTTCAAAGAAAATCTAAGAGAACCTTAACAGTTCAGGGTAACTCTTCTTGAATTTTAACCTCTGACAAGAGGTTTAAAATATGCCTATTATACATCATAGATGTTAAGAGATATTAAAATATATGCACAGACACTGCCTTGGTCTTCTGGCAAAAGCCCTGTGCTATACAGCCTACAGAAGCTGTAGAGATACAACCAGAAGAAACAAACAAACACACACACACCACAGGTGAGACAGGAAAGACCTAGTCTAAACACAACTATTTCCCCCACACCCCAGGTTTTCTACAGAGACACCCCCACATACACTGTTCACACACACCCATCTCCTTCCCCAGTCACTCCTCTTCCAGCGTTTGTCAGCTCAGATAGGAGAAAGTTAGACTATGCTGCAATATACAATAACATTAAACAAAAATAAAAAGCAGACTTTGAGGCCTGCAGAACCAAGGACAGTTTTTCCATATTGCACTGTCTGCATGACCAACACTAAATTCACTGCCACTTCCTACGTCCTTCCCTGACAGCAATTTGCCTACCTTGCTTGCTCTAGGCAGTAAATGCAACTTATCTCTTGCAATTGCAATGGTTTGGCAACCAGGGGAAAAAGGACATTGATGTGAAATGACACACACATTTCTTGCCCTCCTACAAGAGGCAGTCAGAATTTGCCTAATAGCGTTGCAGCACTGGGATTTTTAGTCACAAGTCTCTTTGTTTTATCCATGGTGCCGCTTCTCACCTTGGTATAAATTCCTGATTTGCTGTCAGAATATGATGTACTGGAGTCCCAATCAAAACCTGTCACTCCAGATTCACTGATCATCAAGCTAAAATGCAGCTTTGAATCCAGCAGAGCTCAAAAAGGCCTTAAATGATTACTCATGGCTTTATGAATTTGGCTATGACTAAAGCCTCTCCCAGCCCCAGCTGTAATGAAATTGCCTTGTGACAACAGGAGCAACCTCCGCAGCTCCAGTCACCTCCTCCTCTGCAAGAGGGGAGGTAGCAGGAACCTAACACCATCCCCACCAGAGACGAGCCCTGGAAAATGAGCAACAGGACCCCTGAAAGCTGCCAGAGCATCTCCCTGGCCTGACTTTCAGACATTCAGCATCACTGCGGGACTGGAGCTTCCAGGCAGCCGATGCACAGAGAGCATCCTGAGAGCTTTGGGGCACTCTCCCTCTGGCCTGGGCATGCTGGATCTGCACACCTACCCCCCCAAAAAAACACCCCTATACAACCCCACCAAAAAAAAAATCCACATTTTTTGGGCATTCAATTAACCATATTTGTAACCTCCTCAGTGAAGAAGTCTGGAGCCTGTGCAGCTCCTGAAAAACAGGATGGAAATTTCTTTCAGCAACCCAAATGCTGACTTAAGCCCTCATATTTTGAGTGCTGCTTGTCATTAAGGAAAAATGACTTTTACAGTTGCCTTTGCACTGCAAATAATTTCATTTAGGCAATGAAATGGACCCATTCAGTGTTTCTGCCTGCATTTTGTCAACTGCATATGTTCCATTTAATATTTACAGACTGGGGCACTAGTCTGGCTTACTTACTAATTCATTTTTTTAAATATTTATAGCTCTTAGACTCTCAGCAAGGGTTCTGTTTGGTAAGAATAATATTGTTCTGTGGTTGATAGTGCCATGGAAATTTCACAGAGGCAAATTTCAATTTTGTAAGGTAAAAATATATAGATTTCTGCAACAGACTGTAATGACTTCAAAATAAACTTTTCATTGCTGACTGTGTATGTACTGAAAAAAAAAAATCTTATTATGCCCTTCCACGTAGTTCCAGACCAAAAGCACAGTGCTGAAACATCTAGTTTGTGACATCAACACACGCATAGCAAAAGGAATTGCCAAAGAAAATTTCAGTCACTTCTTTTCAATCGCCACTGTTACTAAAAGCAGAAACTCAGCTGCAAGAAGACCCTATGAAAGAGGGAGCAAACCCCACAAAATCCAAGAGGAGTCTTTGCTAAGATCTCTTCCAATTGGAAAATCCTTTTTTTCTTTGCACGCCATGATTTTAAGTCTTTTAGGGTCTCTGTGTGAAATGCTGTGTGCTTATAAAAAAGGCTTAAGAGGCTTAAGTTTAAAGGCAGCCTTGGGAACTGAAAGTACCTGGCAGATATTCTGTCACTGTAAATTTTTCTAGTTCCAGTGACTTCAGAGACTGCCTTCAAATGACACCAGCTGAGAGCCAGGACCAGAGAGCATATCCCTGGCCAATCATTTTAGGCTTTGCTGTAGATGCATGAGTTTTCAGGCACTCCCTCCTGGGTAAGAAGATAACTACCTATATTTGTGATGTAAGGACAATTTCCCAGAGGCAAATGATAGTTATAATTCCTCTGCAAAATACCATACCGATGAGGCAGGTCTTACTGAGGATGTTGCCTTTGCTGCACAGAGCATCCTGCTCACTGGACACCACCACCCTTTCTGCTCACCAGTTTTTCCTTATCTCCCCATTACGACTCCAGGGACCGCAGATAACTTGCACTGACAGTGAGGCAGAGGAAGCGGAGGAACTGCATTTCAGTGCTGACCTGACATTTCACAAAACACCTTCCCTGCAACTGCGGCACGGCAGCTGGGAGAGCAATCCCCACACCTCTGGAAAAGCAGCCCCCATAAGGTGTAAAGTCAGTGGGAATGAGCATCTGGGAGTGAGGATGATTAGCAGGAAAAAGACAAATGTATAGTGGCTCTGCAAGCCACACAGCAACCATTTCTCCTTGCAGGAGGAGTGCTCTGAGCTTTGCTCCCAGAAAGCAAAGGCTTTCAAATGCAACCTAAACCTTCCCACCATCCCTGCTATAACCAAAACTCACCCTCTAAGGATAATCAAAAATTTCTCACAGCAGAGCTGATATTCTGCAAGGGGCAGAATTAACAACACAGGAATTAAATGATTTTGTGCTCTCTCCCCCTAGGGCTCCCAGCTTGCCTCACATCCCAGCGGGGCCACCCACCTGCTCCAGTGCCCCATTCCAACCTCTCGTCCCAACTGTTTTGGCTGGGCACAGTGCAGCCTTACTGCGTGCAAGGGCTGACAGGCTGACAGGACACATGCTGAGTGACTGGCTGTCGGGATGGCCAGGAGCTGACTTCCTTAACTGTCTTTCCCTCAGGAAGGCATTAATTTGGGTCTCTCTTCTCTGCCCACCTGCCAGTAACATTAATTTAGGTCCTTCTCTTCAAACATAGATGGTCACTAAACTTCTGGCTTTGCCACCTCTGTACAAATAAGCTGGGCAGCACCAGCACACCAAAGCCCCAAGCGCAGACGTTGCACATTGATCCCAAGGCCCCACACCAGGGCTCCAACTCTGTCCCTTCTCCAAAGGTCTCTCCCTCCCTGAGGAGAGGAGCATGGTCTGGCAGAAACACCTGATGTCTCACCTTCATGCTGCCTGGCACTCACTCACCATCCCATCTGCCTAGCTGGTCTCAACAAGAGGTTTATGACTTTGTGGCTGCCAGGGAGCAGGTATCAGGCTCCCTGGAGAAGCACCAATTTTCAAGGAGCAGCACTTACTGTGAGCAACGGAGGTTCACTGCAGCTGGCACCTGGCAGCCTATGGGCGGGACTGGGCAGAGCACAATGGACATCTTTGCTGACGTTCAAAATACCATTGTACGTCTGCTTCTGCAGCTTTCCAGCCAAAAAACCATTGCAAAGTACTGCAGGTCCCTCGCCAGGGATGTAGAGCCAACACAGAGCCTGCCAGGGAATATAGAGAAAAAGCTCTTTCAAGATTAGATGTCCTCACAAGGTGGAAACCAGCAGCTGCCAAGAGCCATGACCTGTTACCTCGGGGGAATAACTCCTCCAGACCTAGCAAAGGTGGCCTTGACCAGCTGGCATCCCAGCTTCCAACCAAAGGGGGTGCTGCCAGCTCTCCTGGGGGTCCTGGGCACTTTTGCTGCCATTTGTATTGGGCACTACCTGGTCCTCAGGCTTTTCTCTTCAAAAAATTGTGCATGGAACGTTCTCCTTGGCACCATCGCTGCTGGACTTCTAGTCGGCGGCCATGCCTGCTCCCATGGCCTTGGTCCCATATCAGAGCCTTTAGGGATGCCCCAGAGTTTGCTGAGCCTTTCTGCTGGCAGCCAGCACTGGCCATGCTCAGACAAGAAGCCCTCAGGGGTGACTCAGTCCAGCCATTCTGCATGAAGCTTGAAAGGTGGAGCAGAAGGCATTTTAAACACTCTGTGAGGAAAAAAAAATAAAAAATGTGCTGCTACCAGTCCCGATGAAAGGCCTAGCATCTGGTTGTAACCCTGGAGGGTGAAGGGGTGATGAAAGCAGAATAAGCAGAGGTCTCTTTCAGGGTCACTTTTTCTGCTACCCTGGACATGGAGAAGAGCAAGCCCAAACATGGCAGCCATGTGGTAGATCCTTATCATGACCTGCCGCACTCTGCAGGGCCTTGCAATCGGGGCTGGCTCAGCCTAATAACATTAGCAATATCGCTCCTGCTTGGAGGACATGGCTGTCAAGGGTGCCTGCTGCACTCAAACACCAAACAAGAAGTATCTGCATTTCATCTGCTTCATTTCTTCCTCCCTGTGGCGGGCTTGGCATTGATGCTGTCTCCCCTCATCAAGTGCATGAGCTGCAGGGGAGCCCTGAGGTAGTGGCAATAGGAGGAAGGGGCCCAAAAATTGGTCTGACTCTTCCCCAGCACACAGCTGGATTTTGAGCCTGATCCACCACTGTCTCTGGAAAGACTCCCTGTCTTCAAAATAGCTCTTAGCTGCAGTCTAAGCTCACACACAGCAAAACCAAACTGCACGCCCCAACGAGTTCACCTGTTCATGAGGATCCTCCTGGTGGGTCCCCCCCTCTGCAGAAGAGATGCTCTTCATCAGCCAAACCATCCCACCACTTCTTAAAGGCTGGTAGATTCCAAGCAGCACCAGCGCTGCAGCCTCCAAAGAGCAGGGCCCCCAGAGCCCATCTTCCCTGGGCAGAGGTTTGGAGAAGCCACCCTCCCTGAAACATTTGTAACATTTAAAAAACTGGCAATCGGGGTACTTTTCTAGCACTATTTTTAAAGACCATGAGTACCCTTGTGTATACAAGGGATACACCCTTGTGTATCTGCCTTTTTTTTTTTTTTTTTTTAGAACATGCTGGTGTTGTTATCTCTCCACACACATAAAATGAGCATTTTCCTCATTCCAGAAGACTTTTCTCAATAAGTCACAACCCAGCAAGTTTACTCTTGAACACCAGACAACCAGCATTAACAGTCGTGGAGTCAAAAACCCAGATGAGAGACTTGCCTGTATACACACTTCTCATTGTTCCATATGGTACTCGTCTCACAGTACTCAACCTTCCTTTGTAACTCAACCTCTAATTGCAGCCTTTTTTTGGGAATTGCTGTTGGACAAAGATGTGGGTGGAAATCCCTTGTCCTCTTCCTCTGCCTTTGAAGCTCTCAGCTATCCAGAACAAGCTGCTGGGAACGCAGAATAAACAGATTTGTGAAAGTCTCACAGAAAACCTACCTTCTACTGCCAGTAAAACTTTTGTTCAACTTGAACTGAGGTGAGATTTTCCATGCCAGATGTTCTTTCATTACAAGACTTTCCCTCTTAATTCACAGAACCTGCAAATAAATAGGTCATTGCAAAGGCAATTTAAATAAAGGTTTGACCTTTCAGCCATGAGTTTTCTGGCTTTGTTTAGCTCCAGCTACTCTCTTAATCACATCTTTTTATTTCATGCTCTGCATCTTATGCGCCAGTTTTTACTTTTAAGGAAGAAATGCTGGCATATGTTGTTGGCTAATAGACGTGTGGGGAAAAATAGTCATTAGGGAAAGCCTACAGAACAGGGTATTTTTAAAAATGAACTTTTGTGTTGTGGGAAAACATATGCCCCACGCAAAGTCACCTACACTCAATAATGAAATAGATACATCTCTATAGGATCTATACTGCCTGTTGGACACCGATTTTAGAAACCGTATGTCCCAATATACCCACGCATACCAAAACACCTTAAACTCCTGGGGAAAGATCCTCTGATGGTGTAAATGGCCCTGGCTCCATTCACCGGCGGGGAGCTACTTCATTGATGCCCGCTGAGGATCTGCTCCAGCGCCTGCCTGCAGCAGCTCGGCTCTCTCCCTGGCTGCCTTTTGGCTCCAGGATCAGGCAGGTCGCTGGCATGAATCAGTGCCTCCCACTAGAAGCTGCGTGGGAGGGAAAATAAAAATTCTGTCGGAGTAGGCATCAGCGAGGCCATCGATACTAAACATCCTGGAGGAGCTCCGAGCGGAGGAAAGTGGGGAATGACTTAATAGCAGGAGGATTCGTCAAGGATGACAAAACAATTTGGATCAGGCATTTATATAAGGCTCATTGTGGGAATAGAGAGGCAACGCTCACTGGCTGCCAGGCTCAGTCCAAAGATGAGCCCCAAGGTGGCTGGTGCGCATGGGCAGGGGGATGTGTGCCTGCAGCAGCATGAGTCACCCCAGTGAGGGATGCTGGTCCAGTTTGGCCGGTAAAAACCCAAGCCAAAGCACAAGCATCCCTAATGAGAGCCCTGCCCAGGACCTCGGGTGGGCTTGGGATGGAGGTGCTGCGAGGTGCCTGCTACACGCAGCCCTCGCTGGCTGCACTGGGCTGATGTGCCCCGGGACTCGCTCAGCGCCCCACGACGAGCGGCACAGGGGAGCCAGTGCCGAGCGGGGCCATCCCCCCCGAGCAGGACTTTGCCACAGTGAGGGCAGCTCCAAGTCCCTGCGTCACACTGCAGGCAACTCGAGTAACACAGCTCAATGTGGGATCCAAGGGAATGGGAGGCAGAGCACATCTTGTAACGCCCTTAAGCTGCTTTTGCCCACTCATGCTGTCATACAAACACCGAGATGTGCCTGGTCAATGAGCTCTCCAGGGCTGTTTGTGTACAATACAGAGGACAAGGGGCACTGGTGTCAAGTCCTAACCACGTCCTGTGTTCCTCTTGATTGGCGATGAAGGACCAATTTTGGCCTTGCTTGTTATAGTCTGTAAGGTGACGTTATTCCTGATATTTATTTCAACTATACGTTTCACTTGAAGTTCTTGTGGGACTTTATTTACATACAACCTTGAGGACTGTTGTGGATTTTAAGTGTTGTCCTAACCCAGGCTTGGAGTGCTGCTCCTCTGCTGCAAGCCAGGAGACCTTCTCGAGCAAGTAGAAGGAAAAAAAATCCCCCTATTTGCTCCGCAGTGGAAGGCACCAAATGCCTTTGCAAAGCAGCCTCCACATATCACTGGAGCGCACATGGGGACAAACAGAGGTGTCAGCGGGCTCACAGGCAACTCAGGCTTCCTGGGAAGAGCCCAGGGATGGCACAGAGCACCCAGCTGCAAGATGGAGGGGAGATGGGTGGAGGAAAAGTGGGCTGTGGAGGGGACACCTTTGCAAGTTCAGGCAGGGTCACTGCAAGACAGGAGACGAATGCGATTTGCATGTGTGCAAGCTTTGTAACAGGAATCAAGAGTCCCTGCTCTCCCATCTGTGCAAATTGCCAGAGCTGCAGCTGCATGTTTTAGGGAAAAGGGGGAAAATTCCCTCCTACAGTTTGTTGAACCGGCTGGAGGGCAGGGGGGTGCTGAGAGTGCCAGGGATAGCCCAGCCGGGCAGCTCTGCCCTGCTGTCACACAGCCAGCCCCGCTGAGCTTGCAAGCGTCCTGCCCAGAGCATGCACACAACATGGGCAACAACCGACAGGGGAGTTTCAAGGAGACTACAACCTTGGGTGCATTTTTTTTGCCCGTGAACTTCATCTTCAGTGGTTACAGCTAAGTCTGCGTTTGAAAGCTGAACCAAAACAGCCCAGCTGCCTACTGAGCTAATGGTAGTGGAGCATGTTTGAGTACAAAGCAGTCCAGCATCAACTGGTTCCTCGCCTCGAGGGCAACAGGTTATTTCCTGCCTTAAATAATGCAGCAGAGGAAAAACTAAACTAAAATAAAACAATGGGGTGGGTCACAGAAACAAAGAGAATGGAGAGAAACCAACCAGGGGCCATGACAAAGGGCCTCCGACGAGATGACAATTTGTGCTTCGCCAAGCGCCAAAACCAAGGATGCTTCAAAGCTAAGTCAAGTGCAAGCCAGGCAGAGAGGAAAGCACCTCGCTCCCTTACGAGGAAGAGTGAACAATCCCCCAGGGGTTGTTCCACAGCCTGGAAAGAGCTCTACAAAACATGGGATATTTTGGTGAGGGCGTCGTGCAAAAGCTAGGTATGTCAGTTGGTTTGAAAGCCACACTCTCAGCATTTAAACATTGGGAAGGAAAGCTGTTCTGTTACCTGTGAAGGGAAGGAGCCATCATCCATCCACCCACACATGGCCGCACTTCCAGGCCGCTGTTTCAGTCCTTCTGAGGACAGCTAGACAAAGCCAGGTCAAAACTAGTGAGGCTGTGACTATGCTTCTGTGGCATCTTCCAGTCACGGAAGGCAAAAACTGCTCAAAAAGCAACAGGGATGAAAATTCTTGGAATACATGAAATTCAGGGAAGAGCAACATGACAGAAGGCAGATACTTCACCTAGTACCAGATGCCCAGACAGTGTAAACTCAGCAGTGTATCAGGGGACAAGGCAGCAGCGAAACTGGGACAGAACCACTGGGATCAGACAAGGACCAGACAAGTCTAAGGGCAGGAAATTTGCATGGGAGCTTTCATCCTTTTCTAAACATACAGATGGAGCAGGAGGAAGGTCAGATCACTTCAAAAGCATTGGGTCTTTGGATAAATAGCATGGGTTGATTTGTCTTTGACCCCTTTGAAGGGGTGAAAAATAACTGTTAAAGACCTTTCTATATGTAACTGCTACACCTATCTGAACTTAAATGAACTTTGACTTTTTCTAGGAAGGAGCCCCAAGCACATCATTTCTAGTTTTACTCACAAAGGCTTCAAGTTTCCTCTCTCCTTCGCTTTGTATCAAGTGTGGGTGCTCTGTCCGTGAAGTCAGTGACCTAGAAGTGCTTTGTTGCTCAAAAGATGCACTGCAAGCATTTCCAGCCACACAGAGGTTTCTTTGCCACCATGGCCAACTATTTCCAAACCACATCCCAGGATATCAGATTATCACCCACCTAATCAAATGCTGAACTATCCCCTGGGTATCCCTGAACTATCCATTTTCCTTTTTAGGTAATTCACCCTTCCTCAAAACTGATCTTAATCATCTACTGTGCAAATCACTGTGGACACAGGAACCAGTCTCACACTCCAGAGAAGAAACCAGATACAGTTAAGAAAAAAATCCTTTCCTCTAGACAAGACCTGCATCAAATTTATCACCTGCCCCGGAGATGTTTATTCCAATGGGCTCTGCCTTTGCCCTTTCTCCACCGCAGTGTGAGACAAACATCTATTTTTGGCAGGCTTACCGGCATCAGCTGAACATTGTACCTGGAAGTGAGCAGTGCACAGAACTGCAGGTGCTCCTGAGTGTAAGAGGCGCAAACTTTTCAAAAGTCTGTGCGTTTCAGTAGCGCAGAGCTTACCACGTCCTCTGTGAGATGCCAGCCAGATTTGTAGATGTGACTCACAATCCCAATATTTCAGCTGCATCCAGTTTGTTCTGCGTACATCACTGTTTAAAATCAGAGTCTGATGCTCTCCTCTGCTGGTATTTATCTTCATGCTTTCAGCAACCGCCTGTTCTCTGTTTTGTCACTACTTGCATCTCATTTCCTAAAGGGTTGAAGAGAAATGCATCCTATGATCCCTCTTCTTGCTGCTTCAGAAGTTTCTGATAAGAAAGCTGGGATGTTGAAGGTTGAAGAGCTCAGAGGAGCTGAAGCAGAAGCAAGAACTCTCCAGGGACACCTCCCCTCCCCTCTGGCTCCCAGTGGGTAGAGGAGCAGCTCGATGCCCCCATGGTGGGACCCCAGATTAACTCCCTGCATGGACACTCACCTTCCGAACTAAGATTGCCTCATTTTGCAGTTACTTAAAACCATTAGCAACAAATAAACAGTTATTCCAGAAGAACTCTCCATGTCCCTTGAATGTTTTCTAAATCTCATTCAAGAAGTGGATAAAAAGATGGCAGCTCATGCTTTTCCAGGCCCTGGGAGGAGAAACCCTCACGGCCCCAAAGCGGGGGGTCCAGATGGGTACCTTGCATTTGTTATGAGTGGGGAAGGCCACATCTAGCTCGGGAACCGATCCAGGGTCAGATGAGAGTCTGCCAGGGTTTCTTCTCTGTTCCATCAAAATCCAGCAGGTATCTTGCAAAAACCAGTAACAGCAGGGCTCTCCTAAAGGACAGGAGCCTCATATTTTGCTCTGAGCTTTTGCAGCAAAAACTGTGTGGGTTTGGCCATATTTTTTTTTTTTTTAATTCTGAATAAGAAAGCAGGTGGTTTTAGAGCTAATCCAAAACACAGACCAATTCATCACCAAACCCAGTCCAGCAAAAAAAGGTGTTCAGAGGCAGTCTGCTGACTTTGACTTCCCCAGCTCTCCTTCTGGGAGGTTATTTCCCTTAAAATGCCAGTTAGAATGTTTTGTGCAGCAACTCATTTAACTGCGTGGAACATCATAAATGCCGGCAAAATCATAAGTGACATCTGATTCACACTGAACACCTTCCTCTCTGAACCCTCCTTAGCAAAAGCTGCCTACACTCATCAGTATTAATGCCCCTGTAGCTGTGCTGGTTAAGCAATGTGAGCTGGCAAGGAAAGGGCAGTACTGTTACTGTAATTATCAACAGCATACTCAAGAGCATGCTTGTTGTTTTCCAGCTGTATCTATTGCTGAAGCAGCTGATATTACCTTTCTCCATAATCTTTGCCTGTAGGATGCTATTCTCTAGATTCTGACAGACCAGCACTCGCTGGAAGGAGGTATTTACTACCACAGAACTGACACGGCATCCCCTCACGTGCCAGATCCTCTTCTCGATTCATTTTTTTCCCCTAGCTCTATTAACTTGAGTAGCTGGGGGAGCAGCTGAAGGTCTGTTCCAATGTTTTGTGTGCCCTCCACTACATGTACAAGTACAGCACCCTGCCATAACAGCAGGCAAAGCAAGTCATCAAGCAGAACCACCGAGAAGCCAGATGCATCAGTTTCACGATGACTCAAGGACAGCAACCTAAACCCAAACAGCCCCAGTATAAACCTATCCGCAAAGAGAGACTTCACCAGGCCCAAGCATCTTGGCCGTAACTTGCAGCCAGCTGGGCCAACAGAGCCTCTTCCTGCTCTCGTTAAAGTCAACAGCCAAATTTCCATTGCCTTTGCTGGGAACAACTGTAGAGCACAGTGACTGTGCCAATCTGCGGGGGGCAGCGAGGCAGGAAGAGCAACCCCGTGTGAAACTGCAGCACAGAATCTGACGTGCAGAAAACAACCACCTGTGCCGGGAAAAGGGAACAGATGAGGGGTCTCAACAGCTGGGCTGGCAGGGTAAGAGCTATCTCCAAACAGAAATGCTGAAGATCAGATGCTAAAACTGGTACAAATGCTGTGGCTGTACTGGAACAGCTGTATTAACTGGGAATCTCGATGTTGACCTTTGAGATCCCAACTGTTCTTTCTTCTTTGCCCAAATGTTGTCACCTTTGGCATATTCCTTCTTCTTGCTCTCTGTGCTTCCCTGAACACATCTACAATGAAGAATGGATGGCCTAACCCATCAGCAAGCAATATCACTGCAGAAAACCACCCCTCAGTGGGCAAGCCAGAGGGTGGAAAACATGCACGAAAGAACACGTCTTCCTGGCAGAGGGAGTAAAGTGGCAAAGAAGCCACTGAGCTAGGAGACGGGAGGCCTCCGAGAGAGAGACCTGAAGTGGTTGTGTGTGGGTTTGTTGCTCTGTTGCTGACTGCAATCAGGCTCTTTGGGCTCAGAGAGACCCATTTCATTTTAAAGGGAGAACTCCTCCAGGGATCTCATTAGCACCATCATGAAAGACAGAAAGGAACTGGAGGCTGGTGGAGGGGTGATGCTGGGGATGGAAACAGGACAGAGCACTGCCAAACTGTGTTTAAGCAGGCAGGGGAAGGAGCCTGGGAGTGCTCTGCCCTGCTGGGGTAGCCTCGCTACCCCACGGCAGGGCTGCCTCCTTCCCCTCTCCACAGGGCCAGCACCTGAGGCGAGGGGCAACGTCCAGCAGAGCAGGTGCCCAAAAGCTCAGCCTGAGGCACCTACTCACCCACTGGGGCAGGGCCTTCCCCCTGCCAAATCCCTCCTCCTCCTCCCTATGCTCTCACTCTTCCCTTGGTGTGCTCGCCTCCTCCTCCTCCTCTCTTCCACCACCAGCTGGACACTGTTGTTTGTGGGGAGCAGCAGCTATGATCGGGGTTTCTACTGCACCTACAAATGGCAGAAGATGACAAGGCACCTGTGGCTGTGCTTGCAGCGGTGGGAGACCCGCTGGGGTTGTTACACAGCCATCCCACTCTGCAATGGCAAGGATCCCTGTCCTGACAGCCCATCTTCATTGCAAGAAGGGGTGAAGTACGTTGAAATAAGCAGTTTCATGGATCCAGAACAGGGATCTTAACACAACTGTCCCAAAAGATTCCCTTCTAATTCATCTGAGAAACTTACAAAAGCAACACGTATAGATAGAAAAAGCAAAGAGCCCATAAAAATAGGAAGAAAAAATAAATCCAGCGAAGTTAATTCCATGCAACACATCTTAGTTATAACTGCAAATCAGCTCAAGAAATTGGAACACAGGCGTAAGTTAAGCCCCCTCTGCTATTGCTTAGCAGCGCCGATATTCGTTATTACAATTTCTTCTATGCAGCATCATAAAATGCCAGATAGGACTGTGCTTCTTTCAAGTGAAACCTGTTCAAAGAAACTGGGGAGTCGGGCTTGAAGCACCTGGCAAAGGGGAGGGATGCATTCATCTCCCTGTGTCTTGAAGAAACCAAGGAGAGATGTTTATCACGGAAATGAGTAATGCAAACCCTTTTGCTTTCAGCAGACTTGGAAATACATACAGCAGGTTCCAGCACAGGTTTGTAAAAAATTAATTAGCAGTGAGTAGGAAAAGGAGTAATGGGTGTTATTCTCTGTGCAGCAGTCTTGTTTAACTTAATAAAAGTGATTGAACTGTAAGATCCCAGTGAAACACCTCCTAAAATGGTTTCTCCAGAAATGGAGACATTCGCTTCACAGTAACAATGATCAGGTATTCTAAACTGAAATATGTTCAGGCTCCTAACACCACAATTAGGTGTCTAGCAAGACCATCAGACTCCCCTAAACATTTATCTTGCGTCATTACCATTAAAAATCAATGGAATTTTGGAGTCCGCTTTATCCAGCTGAGTTCTGCTCTGCTTCTTTAAGTACCTAAAACACGAAAAACTGTCATAAAGCAAATAGTTTTATTCCAAATTTTAATGAAAACCTAACAATAAACATTTGGAGAAGACAGAAGTCAAAATTTTTCCAGCAGGTTTCTTTGATCTGCAAGCCCTCCAAGCAAGCTGTGAAGCAATGCAAAAGCTACATCAAAGCAGTGGGCTTGGCAACCCCAATAAAGACCATCACATAACTATCTTCTCCCACCTAAGTGTCTCTTTTAGAGCCTGAGACATCATTCAAGAACAGAACATTCACAAGAATAATTGCAGATGGCGAAGTGTAGCTTTAATGACTGAAAACCAGTCCCCAGAGGGATCAGAAACTGCTTGCTCCTGATGGACCACTTCAAAGGGCTCCCACAAGCCGAGCAGAGGGGCCTGAACTGCAGCCTTATGTGACAGCAGCACCCTTCCCATCAAGGCTTCAACAGAGTGAGGCCAGTCCTGCATCCTTCGTGCAGTTCTTTCCTTGGGATTCACTCCTGTTTTCCACAAGCACAAAGCAAAGGAGAATTAGGCCTGCCAAATCCATCGTGATGCATCACACCCAGAGCTCTGTAAATTCCCCAGATGGCACTGAGGAAAACCATCTTCTGGGAATTAGTCCTTCAGCTCACCTCTTAATGTCGTAGGGCAAGCGACAGTCACCACAACCCAAGCTGGGAAACCAGTGCATTGGGCCAGCTCTCACTGCAGCCAGTGGCAATCTTGCCAACTAAAACCAGAGCAAGAAAGTTCTGGGTATAAGCAGTAGCAGACCATGTTAGAAGAAACAAATCTTTGCTGTAAACAACTAGTGCCAGCTGATCCCTAAAGGACAGGAACCACCCCCATGGTTCAAACGTCATACAGAACATTTTCCCTCATCCATCAACACACCAGGAAAGTAATCTCAAGGTCTTGCGCAGTGCCAACAAAGATAACAGAGTGTACTCAAGCACTGAACACTGGCTTCCTCTCTGTGAAAGCTCGAGGGTCATACCCCATGGTAGCAGAAATCAGCAAGGGCTAATGGGGAGGGAGGGTGCCCTACGGAAACAACCAAGTGACCCACGGTCTTGGGCGTGCTGAGATGCGATTTCTGCTTTTCATAGATACTCTGCATCTCACAGCATGCATGTACCAGCACAGCTGGCATCAATTCTGCAGATTCCTTATGAACATGTCTGCAGAGCCCCTACTCATGAATCTATTTCAGGTTGCTCTTAAACTAGCTCATACAGTTAGGGAAAAAAAACCCACTCTGCTCAGCTGCTGCATCTGAAGTGTTAGAAACATCACTAAGGTGATAAAGCTTTGATTTCTTTTTTTTTTTTCCCTCCTATAGAAAAAATAACCTACTCAGTAGCTGTATTTCTTCTCTCTCTCTCTCATGTGCGTACACTGTTGAAGAAGCTCACCTGCATTGCAATGACAATCTGTGGGATCATGCGTCTGTAGGTAAACACCCAGCTATTAACCGCTCCTAGGAGGCTGAGGCCTTACAGTATCAGCCAGGTACAGAACAAAGTCTTAAGTTGCCTCCCTAGGTCTGGGGCATTCCGTGCCAAGCTCGTTCAATTGGTCTGTTATACTCAACAGCACGTGGACATACTTGCATGCCTACGCAGGGTCTGAATTTGGGCTGGGCCGCTGTTCAGCTGGGGCAGGGCTGTAGGCCAGTTTGAAAGCCTGGCAGGTAGAAATGCTCATGTCTGACATCTCAGACGCAGACACTATCCCCCTTCACCCAGCTGGCACTCATCCTGATCAGCTAACACATCCCACACAGCTACACAGGGACCGTAGATGCTCCTTATGCGGTGCTACTGCAAGGTCTGCTCCAGATGAACCCCTCCCGTAGAATAAGCACTGTCAAAGGCAGTGCTAAGAGGAACAGCGTCTTTCCAAGAAAGTCATCTCTTCTCAGTAAAAAGCCAAGCTCCAGTGACAGAAACAAACCAGCATCTTGATCACTGCTCATGCAGCACATCAGGGCTATGTTCTGTCCGAGTTTGTTTCAAGATGAACTGCAGGACGTCATCTGAGAGCCCAGGTATTCTCTTTCTATCCTCCAACATGAGTTCTTTCTCAGCTGGCTTTGAAAAACAAGCTGTAGTGGGATAGTTTGGAAAGATGTTAGATCCATCTCTGTTCAAGACCACCTGGGCCATTTGCAAACAACGCAACGCATATTTGGTACCACCCCGGTCTGCTAGCTCTGAAACCTTCTGTGAAAGACATCGTGATGCAGCCTCATAGGTGGGATCAGTTCTGTCTGGCTGGTTTCTGCAATACGTTTTGTAGAAACCATCAAGAGATTTCCTGAGACTTGCATCTTCTGTACTATCATGTTCACACATACTTGAGAGAGCAGCATCGTCAGGTTCAGCAGGCTCACACAGCCCTGCTTCTGGATAACATCTCAGATTTGCTTTCTCAGAGTCTCCAGCAGAAAAGCTCGCAGGAACTGCAGAGGGTAGACTGCTCTCTCCTGCAAGTACAAGATCAATGAAACTCATTAGTCACCAGGTCATCCCTGTGGCAAAATCTTTTTTTGTCCCCCCCTCACTGCAGTCTGGCAAACAAGCTCTGTGCAGGAGTGAGCTAAGTACTGCTTTAAACGTGGCTGTACTGCCAGCGGGGCTTGCAGCATAGATTCATAAAGATTAATCTTGTATTTGGAGATCCCACTTTCATCCCTCTGCAACGACGGAATCTACTCGATGGTACATGCCTCTCACTCATACTTCCAAAGAGGTAGAAACTGGTATCTGCTACTGTTGGAGACAATAGCTGACCTACACTGAAGTCTAGTTTGCAGCTGAAACAGTTTTGCCTGTTTCTTTTTTCTTCCTTCACCACCTGGTCTAATCCTTCCCTTTTTCATATTCCTCAATTTTACCGCTACAGCACAACATGCAGTCTTGTCCTCCAGTTTTCAGCCAGACCTAAAGCCTCCAAGTCAACATTGTTACAGTGACTGGATAGGGTTTGGGAAGGGGGCCTGTAAAAGGGGACCTTGTGCTTCCCCATGACGTCCCATTTTCACAGCCCAGCTGCACAAAACACTCTCCCCACATCCTGCAGGAATTCTTACAGGTAATATTTATGTAAAAGCTAAGGACTCACTCTTGCCTTGCTCTTCTCTTCCTTTTTCACTGACCCACACCTCTAATAGTCAGGGCTCTGGTTCTCTTTTGCTCCAGTGCAATGAAGGGGGATGTACCTACTCATAATTAATACACCAGCAGCACCAAGACACTTGGCAATGGCATGACCAGGATGATCAGGAGGCCACATACACCTTCTAGTATAAAAAGCCTCCATAAAGGGACATGGAATTGGGCTCTGGTACCCAGGGAGTCCCTCTAACTGCAATCTCATCTCTGAGCCTGCCTCACCAGCCTGTTTGCCAAGCACCTGAGTCACCAACAGGAAAATTTTCCAGGGCTCAGCCAGAGGTTGCACAGCCGTCATCTGCAAGTTACATAAGCAGGACGCAGGGAATCAGCAAACAGCTTGGTCTTTCCTAATTCTGTAAAATATGAAGCAGAGTGCAGCCCTTCGTTTCAGTAAGAGACCACGTTCAAAGGAAATCTCAGCACCGTGGCAGAAGGCTGCTCTTTATCTCCCAGTACACAAAGAGCCACCCTCCCTTCCTGAATGGTCAGAGATTCATTAAAATGAAATTAAGATGTCTGTGCAGCCATACTGTACATTGCCTCTTTCTTCCTCCCCCTACTTTCTATCTTTGATCTTCCCTTTCAATTTCACTTTGTCTGATTCTGCAATTTTAAGAAGATCTCCTCCTCTTGCAATATGTCATTTCCAATGCAGTACAAAGAAAAGCTTAGTGGCCTTCTTTTTACATCGATATATGCCATCAGAGCAGCACATCAGAGCTAATCAAAGAGAACAGGTCCATTTTGCCTCAATCTCTGAGCCTCGGTGCCTGTGTTAAGTTAGGACTGAAGCCTCATGCATCTCTGATAATCCAATCAAGTGTCACTTGTGCTCAGACTCCGGTGGCAATTGCAAAGCCCTGTGCCGCGCTGTCTTCTTGCTACTTCTTACACTCGGCTCGCTGGCCTATTTTGTAAAAGAGCAGTAGCTGCCCCCAGCTACGTCTCAACCCTACACGACCTGGGGAAAGCAAAATCCTGTTGGTTTCATGGTGTCAGGGGAGACCTTTGCAATACTGTTCTGCCTTCCTCTGCAGTTATAAGCCAGCAGGAACTATACATAGCTGCCATCCTCTGTTGAAGCACAGTCCATACAATCACCGAAGAAGTGACCAGTAAATATATCTCAGGGGTGTACTCAGGGTTTTGACTAGTCAGAAAGCAATCAATTATATTATTGAGAGTTTTCTTTCATTTACTGATTTAAATTTACATATGTCTATTTTTCAACAGTAGGCCCTATCCTCAGTGAATTCCCTTTCTGCCAAAGCCTTCTTAAAGCAAAACATGAAAACTGAGATGCAGAATTCCCAGAACCAACCTAAATCCCACGAAGCTGCACATTTCCTGAGCTTCCCTGACAACTCCTGTTACCTTCTCAAACCATGTGCCAAGACTGATCTTTACAAATATGTTCCACCCTTTTCGTCCCTAAAAGAGACCGGTCCAGAAAGAGGTCCTTCCTTGACACACCTTAAATTGCTGATGCCGTTGTTCTAATGCACAAATGTCCTGAATGATTTATAAGCCAGAGGCCACAATCCCAGCAGTTGGATGCCTGCAGGGTCCAGAAAGAGTTTCTCAGCGGGGACACACATCCAGCACAGGAGCACGCCATGCTGCTGAAAGCAAAGGCAGTGTTAAACTGATCAATCCCTTTCCCCTCTCCGTGTACCTGCAACCCTCAAGAAAGCCGGGATTCCCTGATAACACGCAGCAGCATTGTTTCAAAGCTTGGACCTCTCTGGCTAGCTCTCAGCAGGAAAAATGTCATTTTGTCATACTGTTTATCCTTCCACGGCAAACTTCGCACCACAGCTGTCACACACCTTTGTGTTGGCTTGACCCAACACGTACAGAAGTCAATGGAGTTTCATCACCGGAGAACCTGGCCCAAATTATTTTTTTAGCAATTTTTTGCTCATTTATATTACCAAGCAGGTGTTAAAAAAACACAAAAACCCAAAACAGGTCATTACTCATGTCTTGATTTCACTCCCACATGATGGATAATCATCAGTAAGAATGTATATTATTTCATTTGCGCCCCCACTCTGTGCTAATTGAAGACCAGCATGTGCAGCTTATTAGCACAAGACCCAGAGGCTGATAAAAGGATGTTCTTTGTGTTTATAAACCTGCTGATGAAAATTTAAAGTCTCCATCTGGTACACGCACATAACCCTACCGCCCGAAGCACACAACCAAATCCTGCTTTGCACTTGGGCCGCTTCCAGTGATGCAACAACTCTGCAATATTATTATTTGCACTTGTACAAAGGCAGCTCGTGCAGCAGTTTGGGTCTCCGTATAACTGTGTTCAAGAACATATAGTCAGGTATAAAATTAGACTTCCCTTCAACAGCAGAGCTCCTACACTGCTGGCTTCCTGGGGAAAGAAATCCCCCCATTCCAGTGGGCAGCGATCCCTGCAGCTACTAGGGGTTCATCAGAGTGGGCGCTGCTGCAATCTCCATCTCCGTCCTTTGCAGGGGCTTAGCTTGATGTCAGCAGCTGCTTATTCACCAGTTATGTCTGTAGCTGGATTTGTCCAAGCCTCCTGCCCTCTCCCACACGGTCTGACTGCCTCCTGGGGACCCTGCATGTGTGGTTCCCCTCCTGCACAGCGCACAAAAGTACATCCTACTATGAGGTCTGGAAGATTTATTCTGTAGATCTGAGTACGAGAGCTAAACCAGAGCACTTGTCATCAGCAACTCCATGAAAGGGGCAATTTTATCACTTGTTTTAGGGTGGGAATCGTTTGTTCCAGGACTTAAGAACGACTCATTCCTGGCACAGCTGCATGCAAAATGTAGCTCAACTCCAAGCCCACCCAAATGAAACCCAAGCCCATACCCACCCCAAAACTGCTCTGGTGCTCTCAGGGATTATACGTTACTGGAGCAGCCATGGCCAACAAGTTCAGCAAGCCCCATCTCTAAGTGCAGAGGACTGCTATGCTGCTGGGGCTGGGTTTTCTTTTGTTTTTGTTTTTATTTTTCTCCAGAAGTTCAAAAGCCCATGACCCCTTTCAGCAATTTGATCGGCCACATACTGTGGATAACTTGGAGCCAAGGGCTGAGTTTCTCTGCATTGCCTCTATTGTGCCACTCTAAATAAGTGCCAAGAAAACTAGGGCATTGGAAAGCATGAATCATTTATTTGAACAGAACTAAATTAATGACACAAATCACCCTCATGTTCACAGTGGTGATTGAAGTTCAACTAGATGTTGGTTAGACGACGCTATAGCACATCCCTATGTTGTAAAGTCAATGACAAAATGGTAAACCAGAGTTACAGATTATTTAGGTATTCAACTATGAGACAATATACTGAGAAAACATGTGCCTGCTTCCTGCTACACCATCCTGTCTGCTCCCAAGGCCATAAAAGACCATTAGAGTCAGCTCATTTGAACAAATATCCTTGAACAATGATTACTGCAGAGTGGAGCAACACAAGAGTGGAAAGGAAAAACATAGGAGAGGAGAGGATTAGATAAGTGAGAAACTCCTTCCTTGGGTGGGACTAACCCAAAAGCCAGCAGTACCCTGCCTAGTCTCCCCGGGAGCAGATAGGGCTGAGCATCCTCCCTCTTGGCTCATCGCAGCGGCAAATTAAATGATGCTCCCAAACTTTTCCTCAGAGAGGAAGACAGAAGACTTTCCAGCCCTCCTGTGACAGACATCAAATCAGCCATTTCTTGCCCTGGATGCTGCACTTGCCCTGGTCATTGTCACCTTCCCATACTCCTTCTACCCATGCGAGTCTTCTCCCCACTGAGACTTGTTACAGCTCAAATTGTCACATCCTCTGCAGCCATGGGCAAGGATGAGTCACGCAAGGGGGACACAAGTTTCCAGCTGTTTTGGTTGATGGTATCCATTAAAAAAAAAAAAAAGCCATTCAGAAGTTTCCACAGATTATATTATTTCTCTACATACCTGGGGTGAAAACAATCATCTCCAAATAGGAAAGTGTCCCTAATTTTGTGGTTGCTATTAAGTGATGCGAAAAATGCACACATGCACCATCCCAGAGGGTTGCTGCAGCCGTCTCACCACTCCTAGAAAATCCCTTCCTGCCTCTCCATCAGATGTGCACATGCACAGGAAAGCTCAAGCAGAGGCACTACTACTTGGGCCTGAGCAGAGCCCCTGGCTGACACCAAATCTGTGCCAAACCACATCAGCTGGGGGACGTACAGGGTCCCATGCTCCTGCTGAACTACCTACATGCCCATGCACCTTAAAATTACATCCACTGAGCACTTGAGACAGCTAATGCAGAAAAAAAACTTTTTTTCTTCCCACCTGGCTGATTTCTAGTGGGAGTAAGCATATCATCATGGTAATGTGATTCCACTCTGCTGTGGGAAGAAAGAAGAAATTTAGGGAGAATTTAGCAGGAGTTCATTATACCCTAATCTCATACAGCACCTTGGCTTGCTGGTAATCACACACCAGTGTGCTCATGTACTGTGAAGCCAGACATTTTGGGACCCAATCCTATTGCCCTTATTTGCATTAACAAAATCTCCATTGATTACAACAGTTTAAAGCCCATGTGTGAACTGCTGATTGCATCCCTTCACATGAACTGGAATATATCTGCATTGTATTTCATATGATTTCCATTACTGACATTTAAATTGGAATAGCACCAAAAAAACTAATATCAAGCCTAGGTCCTTTCTATTAGGTGCCATACAAACACCTACCACCTGCATTAACTGACAGATCCTAAAGTCTTTTGTGTACAGTACTGAAGAATTCAGGTAGAGTTTACAGTTCCTCTGCACACATCTCTGCCTTGCAGAAAACAGCTGTTTTCTACTGGCATCATTGCTTGGGAAACCTTCCAGCATTTAAAGCAAAGGCAAAATGGAATTTTCAATGACATTATAATTCAAAAAAGGCTGTTTTAAGCAGACAAAATTTGCTCCTTGTGGGTATTTAAGCTGTGAACTGAAAGTGAAAATAAGAATATAATAAGCCTTGCTATTTTGCTGTCTCCCCGATGACACACGAACCAGCCTTCTCATGTCACAATATGCAACAGGCTATAGCTCACAAGACAATTATCTTTGAGACTCTGCTTCACACAAGCAGCGATTTTGTTCGACCAGGGGGGAGGCACACGTTGCTGTGTCTGACTGCTGAGGAGCTGGGCAGGAGCTGCGCAAATGCTGGCTGCTCTGCCAGGAGACCCGGAGGAGGTGAGCATGGGAGAGTAGGCGAAAGGCAGCAAGAAGGGAAAGCAGAGGCTGGAGGAATTTGGGGTATGGAGCAGAAAGGGGAGGCAGCGATGGAGGAATAGCACCGGATATAGCCCAGTACTGAGTCAGGCTCCCTGCCTTTTTCTCCTACCTGCTGCGCACTTGTGGTGCGAAAAGTCGGAGGGGCTTTAATTTGTGTGGGGTAAGACGTAAGCAGTTATTCTGGGGAAGCATAAACCCTTCCCTTTCTGTCCAACTCCCTCAAGAATTTGAAATTCAAGAAAAATAAAAAGCTTGGCAAATGGTAAAGTGCTTTTGAAATGCAATAAGCAGGCATAGCTCATCCCCCTAGACACTCTTCCAAATGTCACACTTGGTATTAAGCTCTGCCCTGCTCCGAGAGCTCGCAGTTGATGCCTGCTGCGCCATGCTTTGAAGACAGCCGGAAAACTCAGGCAAATGAGGTCTTTCAGAGGATGTGCTACTTAAACACGCTGGATTTAATAAACCACAGAGCTGGTCAGCTACAATATAAACTGCTGCAAATTAGCAACCCTTATTTTCTGAAGGCTAAGAGATAGGCACTGCAAACCTGTTCCTAAGCAACCAAGCCCCACGGTCCAGGGCAATAGGCACAGGCAGAAGCAATGGCAACACCATAAATACCTTCATGTAGGCTGTGCCCCAGCAAGAGCCTCGTGTGGGTTTATCCTCAGCGAGGCCCCAGAGCAATGGGCACTGATGCAACTGCCTGTGAACAGGTTGCTGTAAGTACAAGAGCATACAGGAACACCTCTTATTGCAAAGATCACAGGCATCTCTGAAGAAATGGGCAGCAACATCACTGAGGTGTCTAAGCTTTTGTTTTCACAGGGCAAGTTCCTGCCTTGGAGTTCATCCCCATTCTAAAAATAGAAATAGCAAAGTTAAGAACTTTTTATATCAGATATTTAGAGTGGTTTAATTTACATGATTCTGTAGCCAGTAAACAGCCCTAAAACAACCCTAAAACATCCTACTTGTCTCAAACTGCAGTTAAAAACTGCTTCATAAGGTTAAAGATTCCACTACCAACAGTAACCTTCTCTGGAACAGAAATAGTAAAAAGCATGTTTATGTAGCTGAAAACATTAACTGTCAGTTAAAGTTATTATACAGCAGATGAGGGCATCGAGGGGCTTTATTAAAACTGCAGCTATCTGCTGCTTTCCTATTACATGCACAGTCTTGGGAAATGACAGCCAGACTCACCTTGTCTCTGGAACACTAACAGCACCATTTTCCAAGAAGAAACTCTGACAAGGCTTCTTAAGCTAATTGCTCAGTTTCCAATTAGGCATTAGGAAAGCATGTTCACAGGCACAGACACAGCAGTGCTGTGCTAGACCAGCCTCTCCATAGCCACAGCAAAACATCCCAACAGGCTTTCAACTCTTTGACAGACAAGACGCAACAGGAGCATCCTCAAACCAAGCCTCCTCCTTCTCTGGAGGTGAAAGTAAGAAGCAACCTCTCATGTGAAGTCCCTTCCTCTGCCCATGGGCAGGATTTGCACCTATTTGAGATGTGAGTCAAGTCTGACCTCTTTCCTGCTGTGAGCAAGCACAAACCTTTTATTAAAAAGATACTTTCATTTTTATTTTTTAATCAGTAACTTGCAGTGTTGCTCTTTTACACATAGAAGGCTATAATTTAGCCTCAGATTATATTTTTCTTTAAGCTCATTCTATTTCAGAATAAAAGCACAAGCCTGGTGCATGAAACCAGCGAGAAAATTCTGCTTGCCTGATTTTCATTGCTTAAGATTTGAAAAGAATTTTATGAAGGAAAACTGGAGTTTGAGTTTTATGGTGCCTGAAGGAGCTTTCTCACTTACTCACATTGCACAGCTAAAGCAAATGGAGTTGTTTCCCTTCGTACCTTTTTCCTGCCTAAAGATTATAAATTCTGGTCTTGTCTATTCTCTTTTTCCAGCTGACTCTATAAGCTCTTCACGAACTGTTAGCTTTCTGACATAAGAATTTTTCATAGAACCTTAATTAACTGAGAGGGAAGGAAATTTTATTCAGCCCCTGGGTTTGGTTACTAGCTAGTTAACTCCGGAACTGGGAGGAAGATTTGCTGTGCCCACCTCTTTGGCTGAGAGGTGAGCAAGTCCCTGGGGAACCTGAGTCATCCAAGGAGATCTCTTGCAGAGACGAAAAAGGACTGATGAAAGACAACATTCGTCACAGTTCTAAGGTAAAAGATGAGCACGGAAAAAAAAACCAACAGTTTCTGGCAAGACACATAACAAGGGAAAGATACTGCACTTATACATATTCTGTAGATGTTGCCAAGCAGAACTGATGAAGCTGAGAGCTTAAATTAAGAAAGGACTTGAACATCTATCTGGATGACAATTAGTGATCATAGACAAGTCTAGCAAAAAAAAAATTCTGGAAGAATTATTAAATCCCATTCTTCAGGGCTTTAGCAAATCTTCTGCTACAGGCAAGAATGGGGCCCAACAGGCAGCACATTGCATGCTGCAGACTTCCATTTTGGAGGATGGAGATGAAATGAAGAGAGGAAAACTACCTCTTATCTTGAAATACTCAATAATGGCCACTGCCAATGACAGGAAGCAACTCTAGAGTACAAGTCTTATTGAGTAATACAGTATCGCTATAGTTCTAAGTATTAAAAACAAAACAAACCCCAAAGCAATATCCCTCCTTGATATATTAAATACTTTGTCTTTCATTCAAAGTCACACATTTTCAGCACTCAAGAGGAGCCAACAATCCTCAGCTGATGCCTTTGGCAAGAAGAGGAATAAGCAGACGGCTCTCGCTGGTGATCAGTAGCTCAAGTTTCAACATCACTGTAAAAAAAAAATTCTACATCTCATTGCAAAGTGATATGCATGACAGTTTGCCTAGAAAAAAAACAAGAATACAACATTATTCATACAGATAAAACAGAAGAGGAAGAGTCTGTCACGGTGTTTCTTCAGTGAGAAGGACAGAAGGGAAGACCACACCGTTATACAAAATTTAGCAGGCCTGCCTCATTTACAGGCTGTGTGAACCTGGAAAAGGAGGCAGGGGTGGAAATCATTCCATGTACACTGCCTTCCTCTGCCATTATAGCACCTGAAAGTCCAGTTCATTACAATGTTAGCACCCACAAACATACATACAGTTTACATTGCAGAGATTCACATGCATTTCAGCTCTGTTTCCAACCAGCCATGCACAGCTGCGGACGCAAGCAACTTGAGAATCAATTTTTTATCCAAAAAGAAAGGCAGTTTCTAGACCAAGAAAATACTGCAGAGGAAGATATTTTTAAGCATCCCTCTTGAAATGTGGTTAAAATTATACTACTTGCGCATATTTTTGAGAACAAGGGATTTACGTCCTATAATACTACCATCAGCCATCTTCATGAGAAGCCTTGGAGGCCTGAATCCTGATATGGAGATGATGCCTGGGTACCACAGGGCACCTGTGAAACAGGTACTGTGGGGAGCAGAACACACTTTAAAAACAGCAGAGGTTGAAAACTGAGTCAAATAAGGCAAATGAAGGTAAAGGCTAACTTAAATACAACTTCCTCTCAACTCTTTACCCCACACACCTGTATGCCTGTTAGTCAAACGCAACCATGTTATCTTGTCCAGCTTTCTACCAACTTACTGAGGTTCAGATCCTGAATTAGCAGATTGATTTTCAGAAGTGCTGAGCACACAAATGCTCTCACCAAATTTAAAAGAAGCCAAAGAGATTTTGGCTGTTTTGAAAACAGTGAGGCCATCTAAACTTTAACACCACTAATTCTATAGAAGCAGACCATTGTACACACATCGTACAACAGAAAAACAAGACAGGTACCTTTTGGCTCTCAGATTTGCAAGTCCTCACCTTTCGCCTTTGTCTAAGGCCAAATGCGTTCATGTGGGCATACCAAAAGAGGTGTTTACAGATGGACTTATTCTCCCTAGATGGGAAAGAAATAGCTGAGCATGTGCAGTCCGTCTCTCTTCGGATCAAAGTTTTCCACCTCTAGTCAGGACTGATCTTTCACTAAGAACAACAGAGGAACACTGGCAGAGGTGTAGGTTTCCTGAAGTTACTTGCAGTGAGATGATTTTAAAACCATGCTTCTTGTATGTGTCATGCTCCTGAAAATATGCTGTCAGACAAGCACAGCAAGGCTTGCACTCCTTTTAAACATAAATGCAGAAAAAAGCACAAAGAAATAATCTTAAAAAGCACAGGCAAATAGCACATACAAAGGTAAAGAAATCTACTGACATTCTGGTGAAGATCTGAATGTAGAGTGAGGCATTTTCCCAGTCTCCCCACAGGCCTGATGTAGTGTGTGCATGGAAGAGACTGTGCAGAGAAGCAGCCAGCCCCAGAGCACCTTGGCACTGAAAAAGCAGACCTACAGCTCTGTCCTCACCCCAGCCCTGCCATGTGGGATGTGGAATCACACAGCTTGGGGCTGTTTTCTTCTGCATTGCCAGAGAAAGTTTGTGCATCAGATATTGATCAAAATTACATATAAAAAAAAAAAAGACTCAAAAACAAGAACAGAAGGGTTTTTTTTCTGGTATGGAAGCAAGATACAATCTCCATCTATGAGCTTTCCACAGGCTAATAAATGAAACATCCTCATATTGAAGAAAGCAGAGTCAGATATATCAAACAGTCATCAAGGAAATTTTCAGGACACAGAAAATGCAATTTCAGAGTACAATGAAAAGCAAGCAAGATATACAAGTTTAATAACTTGGAGGTATTCATTCATCACTAGTCTGTGGCATTTTGGCTTGCCAGTTTAAAAGTACACTGAATAAACATTTGAGCCATCTAGTTCTCCTGCAATATTACATGAAAGCAAGTAATGAGCAGAGACATTATTGGACTAGAGTGATGGGCACATTTATAGACCATTCACAAATGCTGGAGGCTTGAGAACCACAAGGGCTTTTTCTTAATTATCTACATGCCGCTTTGGGAATCACTGAAAATCTCTTCCATCAGAACCAGCTCGATAGAAAATTAGGTTTTGAACAGAAGTGTTTTGCCACTTAATCAGTCAGCTTTCTGCGGGAATTGCTGTGTTGCTACTAAACTGAGCACCTGAAAACTGAAATTGGCAATGGTTATCACGTAAGAAGTGCATTAGGAGTGAATCCTCAGGCCCTTAATGGGCTGCGCTCACCCATCAAACTTCACTTTTCAGGCAGTGTCATGGCTGTGGGTCTCCATAAGCCTCTGAATGGACTAAAAAAAAACAGAAGGGCAGTCTACAAGGGAGAAAGTCCTTAAAAAAAGGAGTATGACTTTGCTTTATAAAGGAGGAAAGGAAGAAAAGTCGCTTAGCAAGCAACTACAGCAGTCGACTTTCCTATTTTCTCACTTTGTCCTCTCAGCCAGTCATAACTAAGGCTTGGCATTTCCCCACTGTAACTCAGCTTTGCCCTCTAAGGCCAAACAGTAAAAAAGCTTTCCATCACTTCACCTTTGTTTGCATTCCTTTAGCTGGCTCCACAGCCTATTAAACCAGCTTTTTAAGTAAATTTCTTAGCCATGAGCAGATCTGTGTGCACGCAAACCTCTCAGTTCTGCCCAAACCAAAGATCTCACCTCAATTACTCATGGACACAACTCTGGGCAAACTACAAAGGTCAGTGAGAGCCCAGATCCTGTTTAAAAAGCAAAGTAGAAGCCCACATTTCCCACACCATATCCAGCATTGCCCAGCTGTCCAACAGCAATTCTGCACTGGACCGGCTCTGCCGAGAGCCTGTACAGACTTTGTCAGCCAAGAGCCTGATGCTTGCTGTGTGTGAACCACTCGCTTGGACAGTTTCTCAGTAACACCTTCAACTACTGACGAACTGTGGTTAGTGATAGTTACTGCAACCACATACTGTTTTTTTCCTACCACACTTATGACACAGATGTTTAAGCGACATGAAGGGTGTCCAGACACATTAAGATCTTGCATTACTGAGTAGTTTAAAAATATTGACACAACTACCCATGAACAAAAAATTAATTCCTGCAAAACAATGCAAGTAAAAGGACAGATAAGCCAGAGCAGGTTAGGATGATTCAAATTTTCCTTTATTAAAGGTAACATTTCTCACCCACCTCAGACCATGAGATTGCTTAGCTGAAAATAGCTACTTTATTCAAAAATAATCACATGAGTAACAAGGTAGGAAAAAGATAAAACTCCTTATAAAACAAGTAGGAGAGTTAGGGCTTGTTAACCTCCAAAAAAGCTGCATGGATCTACAAACACTGCAATATGTGGCTTTCATAATCCACCTGATATTGTAACTTGTAAATATTCACAGCATTTACAAACAGTAAAGAACAGCACTCCAACTATTTTTCCAGGTGATATGAGAACATTTGTATGACTTTCAGAGCACTGAGATGAATTATGATCATGTTCACTTAGAATTTGTTCTCCGAATATGGGCCAAAAGGACTGTAGAAACAGACAACCAGATAAAGGGAAACCCCAGTAAGTTCAGAATTTGTAGCATATTGATCGAATCTCAAAACTGCCTGGCTCATATTTCAAATGTGAAACAACCAATGTTATTGAAGCATTTAGTAATTCCCATTGCTCTTTTGTCATCTAAATGAGAACTTGGGTCTCCACATGCAACAAATTCTCCCTCCAAAACGGCATCAGAAGGGAAAAAAGACAAAAAAAAATAGAATTGATGAAAAAAACCATGAGTAAAGCTGAACAAACAGGCAATTGCCACACAAAAGCAGCTCTCTCGAGTGTTTTTGAGTCCAGGCAACCAGTGGCTGCAGTGCAGGTGTTAAATGCATAAAGATTGTGTTCCTAAAGACAACACACAGACTGAGAACAACGCTGGTATCTGGGCATGCAACCAGCTTTCTGCACCAGGAATCCCAAACCAGATTATCCTTGGACAAGTGGCGGAGATTTGTTTAAAAACAACAAATTCCTTCAATATTGTCAGCTTGTGCACAGTTGTTTTCTTCCCCCCCACCTCACTCCCCATGATCTCAACCAATAAAGATACGTCAGTATCTTGCTTTTGGAATTACATTTTAAAGAGCAAGGGGAAGGTCAGCATGTCTGTGAATATTGCTCTACTTACTGAGAGTTTCAGCACTTCCACATTGCTGGCCCACGTGAAGAAATAAATCTGAAAAGAAAGCTTGTTTTGGAATGAGTCTACGCTGAAACGGAAGGGAGAGATTTATTTAAACTAAATCCCATCAGGATGGTATTTAGTTACTTTTAGCACTCTGGGAGTTAGTTATTGGCAATCCTGGCAAACATTGATGCAAACAGTACATCATATTAATGTAGCACTTCACCTATTCAAAGGAAAAGGCAAATATTTAAAGTAATGAATGCCTTAATATTGGACATTTCTATCCAATGATAAAATTGAATATGTATAATGTGTATGATATAAAGCAGATCCTTAACAGTGAAGGTAGATTCAATTTTTCAAATAAAACTGCAAGCTTACGAGTATTTATTTTTTTAAATCTAGGTTGGAGTTGTTTTCTGATGGTTGTGTTCCAGTATAAGCTAAAGGTTCCTGGTTCTTATTTGAGATTTGTTGGTAGGGTGGGATTTGGTAGTCCAGACAAAAACTAAAAGAAAAATCACCGATTTGTATGATCAACTAAATTTTTACCCCCAGCATTTATGATCAGCTTAAGAATCTTGTTTTAAATGCCCTAAGGAAAACATAATTCAAACAGATTGGATTCTGTAATTGTAGTAAATACATCTGTTTTATTTATAAATAAAGCAGGAAATTCTGAAACAAAAGATTTCAGTGAACGTTTTCAGCCCAAGTTTTGAAATTGGTCTTCAAAGGTTACTTAATGTTTGTTCTAGACCAAGTGTGGACAACATGAGGAGGCCAAGGATATAAGTAACAAATTTGTATTCCGCTGCGTTGACAACCTGCTTCCTTAATCTCTTTCATTTCCTCAGTGGATTGATTTTCTCAAAAGCCATCCCCAAAGCCTCAGTACCCAGAGGGAGGGCACTTCCACAGAGTGTATGGACACTTGTGTCTCTTAAAGAAGGTGTAGCTACAAGGATGAAGCATGCCAGAAAATGCTCATATCCAAGAATGACTTGGATATGGACATTATTAACTTACAAATAAGGTGAGTAGGTACATTTCCCATTAATAGAATTAAGTCAGGATCAACTGTCAGAAAATAAAATTGACATCTAGGGGATCCTCAGCTCCAAAGTTTTAAAACCTGTAGGATCACAGCACTAGAGCCCTTTTCCTCCTCTCTACAAACAAATCCCCTTTCCACTTGCATATCTTCCAGTTCCTCTTGGTCACATTCACTGCTGAAGGTTAATTGCATCTTTTAAGACAACAGCAGATACACCTAAAGCTTCCTTTAGCTGGAAGAATGTTTAATGTGTTAAACGCACAGAAAAGGCTGGAGCCCTTGAGTGAGCAATTGAATCAGGATATAATGAAGGTCACTGATAATTAAAATAAAACAAGTATCTGTCTGTCTGCACAAAGGCTCTGTTGTGCCCTTAGTGTCGTCCCGTGTCCCCCCACCCCCCGAGACTGTCACTCATTCTTTGCAATAAAAAAAAAAAAAAAGGTCAGTGTGCTGTAGCACAGACTTGAAAGACTTCAGAGATTAAGGTACTCAGAGGTGGAGACAAACGGTACATTTTAGTGACAACAGCACTTGTGACCTAATGCCAACACAGAAGCCCAAACAGAGCACAAAAGTCTAACAGAAGGAAGCTGTCCTGAACAAGGCACACAAGGTTAACCATGGGGTGTGATCCTGTTCTTTTCAAACACAACTGCACCACCACAGCCACACGCTACAGAACGAGTTTAAAAGATCTTGGTGCTTTGTTTTGTTTGTTTTTCAAACCTCCAGTGCAGACATGAAGGCTTAGTCCTCCTCCTGCCAAGGCCACGGGGAAAAGGAGGCACAGGAAGAGTTGTTTAAATCTGCTCCTGATCAACAGAACAGTGACACGCTGGGGTCAAACTGAAGACAGCGAAAGAGAGGTCTGCCCTGGAGGAGCCCAGCTTGTGCGAAGCAGGGCGAAAGACACGGGATGTTTGCTACCTTGCAGAAAGGCCTGGCAGAAACGATCGTATCAGCCCGTGCTGCCGGCTCCTGAAGCCTCGCTCCCTGTGGCGGAGCTCACGCCGCGTGACGAGCGTTCCCGTGGTCAGAACAGCTCCTGCGGGGAGTGGGATGCTCACCTGGTCCACGCTCCAGGGAAGCCTCCGGGGCAGAAGGCGGGTTCACCACAGCACCCATTTGTGCCCTCCCTGGCAGCTGCGACCTGGGGAGGAAGCCTCCCCACGATTCAGAGGTCAGACTCCCAACACAGATTTTCAGAGATTACAAACTGATAGCAATGTCTATCTTCTCGTTACAGAATTTTCCCTCCTGTTGCAGAACATGAATTTAAAGAAAAATCTGAAATGGATGTAAACAACAGTTCTTATGTTTGTACAAAAAGCCCTAAGCTTTTTAAATGTTATTTATGTGAAAGGACACAAAAGGATTTTGTACTCTTTAACAAAAAACAGCCCAAGGAAAAAAAAGGTGATTGAAAAGAAATTACATCCTGGCTACAGGTAAATTATATTACAGACAGCTAGTTGTCCAACAGGAACACATCGGACTGTGATACACATCAAAATAAATTTAATTACCCTTAAAAATCAGAGAACTTGTAAGTTTACCTAAAAAATAGGAGTTGAGCTTTTAATTGTTTTCACTGCAGACACAAACAAAAGACACTGATTAACTTACTGGGCTCAAGAGATAATTACTTTGCAGCAGATGCATCTGTAAGAGCAATTCAGTGACAGCTCCAGATGTAATCTGCCTTTATTTTATGAAGACCATCTGCACAAATTATTTTTCACCTAGATTTTAGGTTTTGAGATGAACTCTGCTCAGTCAGAATGCAAAACTCAATTACAGCCCAGTATCAGGATCTCCTGATGCTAGGAGGACATGCTACAGCCTATGCTGAATGAAAGCTCCCTAGCTGAAAACAGTTTAATTTCCTTTAAAAGAAAGAGAATACCACACTCCCCAGTTTTTTAAAAAATATTAAAAAGATTAAAGAACAGATGAACAGATTACTGAGCAAATATGAGAGAATATTTTAAAAGTTTTTGTTTTTTTTACCTGGAAACAAGCTAAGATGTATTTTAATAAAATACTCTGTCACAGCTAATGTGCTGTTTCATTCTGCGATGTTACCCAAAGAGCAGAGCACCCAAGTAGCAATATTCTGTCACGCTGTAAACCCACAGACTTGGAAAAAAGTGTTCAGCAAGAGATGCCAACATCTGCATAGCAAGATGTTTTCCAGTGCTGCTTGCCAAGATCACTGCAGCCTGCAGCACCGGCACCCAACTCTCCACATGCTCTGGGGCAGCAGGGGAGGAGAGGAGTGCAATGTCGTCATGCCACAAGCGTGGAGCAGTGGCACTACCCCAGCTCATCCCAGCCTGGGTCTCCAGGCTCTCCCCAGCAGCCAGGAGGCTTCATTGCTCTCCCAGAGACTGGGCTGGGGGCTTTTTTCGACACGAGCGAGAGACCACAGGCTGAAGAGCTGCGGTCGAGAAGGCGCTGAGACGCAGAAGCCAGCATAAAGTTAGGCCGCAGCTTAAGCTATGGGGTAGGGCTGCAAACCGGAGCCTCCAGAACAGTGCCCCCAGTTTTTTGGGAGGCATCCACAGACTAAGACACTGTTCAAAATGAAGTGATCAGTGCTCCCTTCCGTGCTCTGCTATAGATGCATGTGCTCTGCAGGGTGCCACATGCTGTATGTCACCCAGCCCCAAGAGTACTCTTTGCATCAAGGTATAGCTAACGTACAACAGATGGTTTATTGCATCTCCTTTGTCTTATTTTTTTGGTTTTTTTGTTTTTTGTTTTTTTTTTTTTTTTTTGCCTTTAAGCAGGACTTAATGTGCACCAATGCCCATTTGGGACAGCGATATTTTTCAAAGGCCACACTGAGCTTCAGGGAATAATTCACGTGAACGTTAATGAAACCAGAGATGTTCCTGCAAACACTCCCAGAGGACAACAAAGATAGGTTTGTGCAAAGTATTATAGAAAAAGACAAAGATTTAAATCAACATAGTCATGTAGATGATGCTTTAACAGATGCAAAATTGAGGATATTAACCTCTTCTCTAGGTTATTAACAGCAGCAAGTAGGCAGAGACAATTATATTGAAGTTCCAGTGAGTAATCACCAAACAGCCATAGTTCTAGATTCCATTTAAGTTCCATAACTAATTAGGCAAGAGCTAAACTATTTATGTTCTGCAATAACATGAAGTAATGGTAACAACAGACCTGGCAAGATTGAGCAGCACCCAGATCCATAGTCATAGTCCAACCTTCAGAAGAAGAAACCAAAAGGTGCTACTTGGCACACCTTCTCCTTTCCCATTTTGGTTCCTCGCACTGTTGCAGCTTTACTATCAAAGCAACGGCTTGCTGAAACCTGCCAGAGGTAAAGGCAATACGCCCTTCCAAGTGCATTATTCCAGAATAATTGGACTCCAAGTAAAGTGTTCTAGGTAGGTGAGCATCTGGAGTATTGAGTTGATATATTCATAATCCCAATCACATACATTTTATAATCCCTAGTGTTTGTTCTCACAGCATTACTCCTCCTTGTGAAGGCAGGACAGATGCAGAGGGAAAGCCTGGCAGATAACGTATGTGTGGCAAGCTGACCAAGCAGAGCAGGTGCCTGCACTGCTCACCCAAAGCTCAAGTGCTTGCCTGGTCCCTGCACACCAGAAGATGATGGGCTCTGCTTCTCCTTCATTGCTTGTGCCCTTCTATCATCACAGGTGGAAACAATATTGGAGCCAATACACAGGGATATTCAGATACATATCCAAACTCTCCACCTTTAAGTTTCAAGCAACAGGCCATCTCTATTGCTCATTCTTTAACTACTAAAGCAAGAGCAATCAGGGACACCATGGTGTCCAGAAGAAAAGTAAAATCCACGGGAACACGTTGGCTCCTCAAACAGGAGGACAACCTATTTTCAAATTATCAGGAAACAGCATCTTACAAAAGGAAAACCCCAGACACACTATCAGATATAACAGCTTTCAAAACAGGAGTGAAGCTTGCTCACTTTTTCATGTAATAATCGAGGGAGGGAACCAGATTCCTGCAGCAAGCCAGTAACTTGCTGGCTGAGAAAAGCTAGGGAGGTCTGTCTGAGGCGAGGAGAAATGAAGGGCCCAGCTATTGCCTGGCAGGCAGGTTTCAAAAAGCTTGAAAGATTGAGACTAAATCTGTTCACTGAGGCTGCTGAACCAAAGCAACCTTCCCGTCTTCTCTCAAATTTGCCCATCCCATGGTCTTTGGACCACTCTGGTCTTAGTAATATCTATTCCAATGCCCCACAAGAACTGAGAAGAACAGGATCTTAAGGCACATGGAATTATATTATTTATAAGGAGGCCAAATTTCCCCCTAGTTACAAGCAGTTCAGCTCTCTAACACTATGTTCTTTTCTGTGGCTCAGCTGTAAGGAGAATTTGTCTCTCGAAGTTCGACCACTACACGTTCATTTAGTACCAGTTTGGAAAGGCAAATTCTGTTTTTAGTGCACAGCTGAGAAAAAATGAACTGGCAGCAAAGACTCCTGCTAGATCCTTTCAGGAGGATTTCCTTCTAAAATCATCTTATTCATAAGAATGTTTTTGACTGGTTTGCCTTTTCTTCTTTTTTTCTTTTTTTAATAGGGCAATGAAGAGGGGGAAAACCATTGCTGTGATCCCAGAAAGCACAGGCAGCAACACTTCAACGCAATTGCAGTCAGACATTGACATCTAGTAACAGCCCAGTGGTTTAGTTCTGTGCTACAGGGAGGACAATTTTGGCAAACTAAGAATGTACCAAAGAAAGTTAGTAGGTCAAAGTACTGAAATCAGCCACACACACTTTTTAAAGGTGGATTATTGCCTAAGAGATACCATAAGGTTTTGTATCATCTCGTTCTATGACCAACTCTTCAGCATGGTGGAGAGAGAGAGCGAGCAGTTGACTAATCTATGACCAAACAGAAACGTTCATCTAGAAATGTTTCATTGCCAGGTATTGTTCATGGGAGAGAAGTCATCGAGAATTTAAGCAACTGAGTATTTTGTGTGCATGTGTGGGGGAAGAGCATGGGCTAAAACAGCATTTTGTTTTCTGTGTGAAGAACCACAGTTGCCAACAACGCATGTTCGCCCTCTTTCCCCACATGGTTTAACTCATCCTTGTGGGTATGCATTTCACAATTGTTAATTACAGAGTACAATGCTTAAGATCCAACTTTCAACCTCAGTTTTGCTTCCATCCTTTGCAAAAGAATAACTTTGTAAGAGGAAAAAAATTCAGAGCTACAGTAGACTGTTGAGAGCTGATAGCAAAATAGGATTTCTTAACAGTACAAAAATATGTTCCTTTATATTCCAAGACTGCTGGGCTGAAGAATAGTGATATTTCCTCACATTCAATCTAATGCAGGAATGAAACCCACTGGCGCAAACTCAGTGACTCAGCTACTGGAGCCAACTTCACTTCTGGAATGCTGCCACAGGCTCTGCAGATGATTCACACACTCACACATGCTATTAGACAAGTGCCTCATATAAAATAATAATTAGCAGCAATAACAAACATCCTACCACAAAGCACTGGTGCAGCATGAACTGGATTTTCCCAAACTATTTTATTTTGCATCTTCTGCTGCTTTCATTACATTTTAATTAAAACCGTATCAGGAGAAAAATTAACCTAGGAATAACCTCATCAGACATCCAGAGAAGAAGCAATGTGGAGCAATGTTAAATTCAGCAGGGACTGCAGACGGTAGATTTGTAAATCAGGTTCTGCGTCAATTCAGCACTTCAACAGAAAGCTCACCTCTTCAAGAAATTACTACTAAATGACAAGATGTCATGAAGCAGATCCCGCTTGTGCCACGCCATGACCAGGAGTAAAGATGACCTATTTCTCTGTAGTCTTTACACAACACTTTTTTTAATTGTTAAACTCAAAACAAGTTAATACCAGTACAGTACAAAAAGACTTGGGGTTGGGCACTGGGTCAACATATTATGGGCAAGTATTCCTTAGGTTGGCACAAGTTACCGTATTTTTCATGTATGCCATTTGCGGGTTATCTGTTAACAAAGTAAAATACCACCGTAAAATTTACTCATGCACAAATAGAATGTAAGCTGTGGACAAAAATAAAAGGAAGTTTGTCCCCTTCTCCAACCCTCCGCTGCCTGCTCCTCTACTCTGACAACCCCTTTACTTCAGCTTCCCTCCTGCTTCTGCTTTTGGGCAGGTTATCCAAGGAAGTAAAGGTACTTAAGAGGTACAGACTGTTGAAGGCACGAGTTGTACCCATTAAAACATTGGTATCAGCTTTGCCATCTGCAAAATCAGAATCTCTCTTTCTCCTTTCTAAAGGGAGAAGGAAGGAGTTGTGTCCTGGTTTCTTGCCAGGCAAGATCGGATCACAAGCATTTCTAGTCCGTTATGGCCCCTCCACTCATGGTCTGTTCTAGGTGGCAACAGGAAGATGGGGTAATGGGGCTACGTGCGTGGCATCTGACACTTCAAACTAGGCAGCGATTAGCAAAAGCTGTGAAACACCATGCTACGTATTCAATGTCTCAGCAATGTTTGTGTCAGCGAGAACTATTTCACTTAGATCATTATTATCCAAATCAGTGTATAATCCCCTTTCTTAACATTAGTAAGCTCTCAGCCTCAATTTCCTGTAGCAGTGAGTTTTATAATTTACCTGCTGTGTAACAAAGTGCTTGCGATTGATTTTACTGTCTTTCCTTTTCCTCATCTTCTTACACATACAGATTCTTCTCTAGATCATTACTGTTTTCTGGACTTATTTTTTTCCTCCATACAAGTTTTGCATAATTCTTTGAGATAGATTTAGGCTTACAAAATGGATCACTATGACACTGCCAGAGCCTGGATTCATCTGTAACATGTTATAGTGTACTTGTCTGTTTTCCTGTACTTATTCTTTTCTGGTTCTTTTGTCTTGTCTTTTCAGATTAAAAAAAAAAATTCCTATCAGGCATCAATAGCCTGTGAACAGCCTGTAGTGCAAAGCTAGGACCCCCTTTAGTACTAGCACACATCTCATAATCAGAGTTGTATAAAATAGTCTGTGGGCAATTACGGAAGGTAGAAATGCAAAGGATTTATTTTCTTGGCAAACCCAACTAACTTTTGGAATAAGATGATCTGTATAACATAGGGAGCACTATCTTCATAACACAGTCAACCCAGAAAAATCAAACCTCCACTTACCTCTACCCACCAATGAACACCAAACAGAGCACAGCTAGAAATCCTTCAACATGCTGAAAAGAACAGCAAGCAGCATATAGCACAAAATATTGTCATTTGCTTGCCAGTGCTTATTATAGCAATAAATAACCAGCTGCCTGCTACCCTTCACATATAACCTTAGCGTAGAGGCTCACTGTAAACAGAGAAGCATTACTCAGCCTGACAGCCTTCCATCTGTCTGTGGAGGAGATTTTATAGAAAGATGTATGTGCATGCGCAAACTAGCCAAGGGGCTTAGCTACTGTGAAAATCCACAGCATGCAACACCAAGAAGGAAGGGGATTGTTAAACTCATGAAATGAAGGAAGAAATCAGAGGCAAGAGGGCTCCAAGATAAAACCTCATGTACTATAACCCACACTGATGCTGAATCACAGGGCTACACTGTTTTGTTTTGTTTTGTTTTTTTTAAAAAAGGAGATGATGATAGTGTGCTATATTTTATACTCACAGTCTGCTCCTAAAGCGTTATGAGTCACTATTTGGTGTGCTTTTATGCTGCAGCCTTGTCAGCTGCACACCAATGAGCTCAGTCAAGTAAAACAGAGAAATAGGCAAAAAAAAGATGCCTGGATTAAGGCACACAGAATTAGTTTAAATCCAGTGCCAGATCGCCCACTTATGTCATTTATTTTTGTGATAGGTGCCTGAGCTGTGAGGCTTTAGGAATATTTCATCTGGACGTGATCCATGTGGTGCAAGCCAAATGTTACACAGTAGAAGCAAGGAGACATTAAGAGCTGGGTGCGAATTCAAAGGCAGGGATTAAATAACTGCAGAGAAAAAGCAGGAAACAACTCCACAGCAATCCCCGTAATCCTGGGATTATTTCAGGCCACATCACTGCAGAGACCAAGGACAAGTAAGGAGCTGGTCATGGCTGTCCAGGCAGTACCACTACGTCCTACCTTGTTGCACAGCCACGGAACATCCCCTGCAATGCTCCAGGCACTGGATCCACCACAAGCTCTGCTCACGCACAGGAAACAAAAGCATCCCTGCCCACAGCCTCCTGCTTGGCTCTTGTTCCAGATTTCCCACGGCAGAATTGGCTTGGAACAAGCTGCATCCTCTCACAGTGGTAAGCACGGCCTCTCTACTAAGCAAAATCCAGGGAGCACAGCAAAGATTACAGCTTCCCATTTCAACACCATCCTTCCTCCTCCTCCCAGCCGCAACCGCAGAGGATTCCCCGAGATGTGTTTCTCTATTGCCAATTCACAGCAGCACCTCAAAGAAGCTTCAAAGTCAAGGAATCAGTTCAGAACCAATACGAGACCACGGCAATCAGGGCAGATGGATCTTGTTTTCTCTTCTTGCACTTCAGCGACAATTTTCAGTCCACAACCTTTTGGGTTCAATAAACTCTAGATCGTTTTTCTAGCATACAGTCACACTATATGTCTGATAAGAGGTTTGAATGACAGAGATGTGTAGGGAAAGCCTCCCAGTGAAAAGGAGGAAGTCGGGCTGTGCATAAATGGTTGATTGTTTAACAGATGCCCAAGGAAGGCTGAACTTCATACAGAGAATTTAGGCCTCTGGGGGCCCTCCAAGGTGTTCTGTGTAACAGGATACGTGACTGACAGATTACAAGACAAAAACCCCTACTTTTAGAATCAGACCAGGAAAAAAAAACAGAAAAAGAGTAAAAATCTTGCTAATACAGTAATGAGGAGACAGCCTTCATTACTGTACAAGTTCACTGCTTAGGCCACGCAGGTACTTCACGTAGGCTCATATAGCTTATCTCACTGACATTCAGACAAGCTCAAGAGACATCAGTATTTCAGCACACGGTGCTCTGGCACATGTTGCTTACATAAGCTATCCCTGTAAAATGGTAATAAAAGAACATCCCTGCTTATTTATTTATGCAGCTCCAGGAGGTTGTTTGCTATCTCAGCAGTAACTATGATGGATTACATAAAAGCACCGGCAGAGTGGGAGGAACTCATGTACAAACACGTTCAAACATGGGGCACAACGCAAACCACTGTCTTTCCATGGGCTGCAGCAGAAGGCAAAGCTTTTCGGTGTGAGCAGCAAGGCTGGGTACAGGACAGGTAAGATGTGCATCGACCAAAGAGGCACACGCTTGAGACAATCAGAAATGAAAGCAGCAAAACAGCAAGTTTAAGAGAACGAAGATGGAAGCAATAGTTTTTAAAGAGACTTGAAGAGTCACATTTCTTAGCTAAGCACTGTATCACCGGAGTATCAAACCTCCCTCTAAACCACAAATGCTGCTCACAGTTGGACTGCAGGTGATGTGCCCCGAAGCATCTGAGCGAACGTGAGCTGCACGAAGCTCAGAGAAAACTGGAAGCTGTGCAGCATCATTACGGGGGTGCTCTGCCTTGGGCACAGCTGCATTTCAGGCTGATGCAGCTGCACTGCTTCCCCAAATGCCCAAGCTAACCCGTGCCATGCACATGAGAAATACGCTGGCTGGCACAGGCTGGCTTCCGCACGGCTTTCCAGGGCAATTTGCTCTCTCGTTGTTCTGTCCCAGCCAGGCATCCTTCATGGTTAAATTGGGATTTTAAGCTGTTTTCACAGAACTTTACCACCCACACATAAGTGATGCAGCTGACAAGCTGACAGACCGAAGTACGCTCTGCAGACAGCAGGGAAAGGTTTTATATAACAAGGTTATCAAAGTCATTTCATGTTTTGCCATTTGCTGGCTGCTCAACACAGATATACACATCTTTGGTCATTTTTGCAGCATCTGCACTGCAACAAGACCGTAATGCCAAGCTGCAAAGAGCAGCTTTATTACACATGAAGGGAACCAACATCTTGGGAGCCCCACAAAAAAGACTAACAAAGGTGAAAAGATCCCACAGCAAGTGTCACAGAAACACGAACAGTCACACTCCCATGCAACTTTCCCCAGTTATTTCACTAAGGATTCAAGGCATGCATTTTCATTTTTCTTCTTTCCACTCCAAAGTCATTGGAAACTTTCACATGTACACCAGCATGTTTCATTGCTGCTATTATTGTATTAAGGTAGCACTTTATTCCAAAATGCGTACCTTGGCTTACAGGCCTCATGACTGCTTTGTATCTGCTCTTCACCAGCTGTTAAGGAAAACTGGAGTTTCACTGAAGTTGTTTCCTGTAAAAGATGCCTCTGTTAGAAAAGCTTTTTCTCCCCAGTGGCAGAGAAAGTGAACTTTTTTCTTTGCCACTCAATGTTTCAAACACAGAGCTCTCACTGCTCACACGTACTTTGAGATCTGATTCATATTATTCTTGTTCAGACATATACCAGCATAAAAAGCCCAACCCAACTTTTACTGAGACAGAGATGTCCCAAGATGAGAGACGGGGCACTTGCTGGATCCAAACAACATGCCAACACTAATCAACAGTGACTTCTCACTGGTAAGAAGTACAGCTATGGAATGCTATCTCCACCACTGCCATTGCTATCGGTCTTCCCATGCCCTTCCAGCCCGACAATAACATCAGTGATCGTTCCTAGAGCTCCTCAGCTTCCAAATGACAAAAATGAATCAAAACCTAGAGACAGATTAAACAACAAAACCCATTTTCCATAGGAATACTGACCTCTCCTTCAACCTCACAGACACTTTAATTTCCCGTTTCCCCTTCCTGAATTCTGCACTTTGTTTCAACCCATATCCTTTCTGATGACACTTAGTAGCCGCAGAGCCACAATATTGCTGAAGGGATGGGAGTCAGGCTAGGACGTGGGTGAGGCTCTCTGCAAGAGCAGCCTGTGCTTTCCATCCTAATCATCTGAAGGAAATGGCTCTCCTTGCCTGTGCAAAGCCAGCACCTGAATGAGAAGCAGGTGGTAAAAACAGTCCCCAGGCAAGATCAAGCATATAAGGCAAAGCAAGGTATTTCTCTCTTACAAAATCCAATGGAATTTGAAGCAGTTATACTACAATTTTGCACTGAAATAGATGCCACAGGAGAAACAAGAATCTCCAGCCCCATCTCCCTGCCTGCGACAAGCCAGAGGCTCATGCTGCGACAGGCCAGACTCCACCGCTCTGGAGCATCCCGAAAATCTCCATGCAGCTACGCAAATGTGTGGAAGAACACCAAAAGCAGTGCATGAAACTGGTATCACCAATGTTAATGTATTTTGGAGTCATGCTCCTGAGGGACTAGCCTAGGAACAATATTTACTAGCTGAAATGGCTTCCACGGTGGTTACCCAGAGACACACCAGATGCCATACAGATCCATTAATACATTGAGTCCTTCCGTGAAGATTTTGGAGCCCAACTGAAGATAATTTATAAACAAACTCGTTTCAGATGCGAGCTCGGTGTAGTGAGTGCAGCCATCCCAAGTGGACCTTCATCCTACAGGGGACTATTAACTTCAGAAAACACTTTGCTCCCTCCAGCAGCATCAGTTCACTGCCAACATCTGGCATCCAGTTGCTCCAGGACAGATCCACCTCCATTGATGACTCCGAGGAACAGATCTAATATTTTAGGCAAAGCTGAGTAGGACTACAAAAAAAATCTTCAACACAGAAGAAACTTTGTACTAGATACGTGACCTATTTACAGAACAGGGAAGCACCCATTAAGGAGGAACCCTAAATAAGGGTGACATTTTTGGACATGGCTGCACTGTATTCTACAGCTTTGCATAGCCAGTAGCATCTGGCTACCAAAAGACACCTGGCCCCATCCTGGCCTGATATCAGTCTGTATCTCGGTCAACAAGAATTCTTCAGGTCTTTTTTTATTTAGGAATTGTTATATGGCCCCCTGTAATATTTAATGGCAGCATGGTGGTTAGAAATGACAGCTGAAAGGCACAGGCTTTAGTCCAAGCTCATCTATCATTCTTCTGTAAAAAACACACTTAGATGATTTCTGTTCCCCATCTACATTTCCATCTCAAAGGAGTCCAAATTTGCACTTCAGAGCATAGAAAATGATTCATAAAGAATTGAACAAAGTCTTGTTCTCCGTCATTTATTTACAGGATTTAATTCCTTATTTAAACAGCTAAGGCTCACTAACTGGCCTGGTAAGATAAAATAGTATTGGCATATGTATGTACAAAATTGCCTCGCAGCCACCTTAGGAACAATTGCCATAATGAAATTACTGCAGTTTGAATTAGATTAGGTCACAGCAATAGACAAACACAGATAGCTATAATGAGAGAAATAAAAGCCCGGGATTGGAATGACAGTTTAGATAAAGATAAGGAAGAAATGGCCCACAGGGACTATTACAGCCTCAGAGCAAGGTGAGATTAAAAGATCTCAGTCCCAGAGGTGGGCAGGCACAGCTCTACGTACCTATTACAGGCCCCGCTACCGGGCACCGATAGCGTAGCCGGTGTCACCAGCAAGTGAACCAGGTCCCCTCTCACACCAGACAACTGGTAAAAGATTAATTAATAATTAATAATTATTAATTATAATATATATATTATCTTTGCATATGCCATGTGTGCCCTCTTTAGAGCTTTATGAATTAGGTATTCTATAGTTAAGAGCCAGACTGCTGTCGTCAGTGTAAGGTAAAGCATTCAGTCATTCGTCGCCAGTAGATGGAGCTTTAAGAAAAGCTACAAATGCATGTTATACTCATGAAATTAGCTATGTTGCATCCTGAAAGCAGGTACAGTCTTCTTGCAGCCTCCTTTCTGAAATGAACACCAATAACAGTTTGCTATCATGACATCTTATATAGATACACAGATTCCCCTCCTCACTCGACATTCAGTAAATCCCCGCACTTGCTGCTGAAGCAGGATCACATTTATTTTCCTTAGCCTGACTTGTAAGCCTGTCTGACCTTTTTAAAAATCACTAAAAACACTGTCTTCGCATTTTAGTTTTGCCATGTCAAAGTCTAAACCAGACCCTAGAGCCTTACAACCAGGAAGGACCGGAAAAGCACCTTGGAAAACACAAGGACTACAAGCACAGCAAACAAAGGCAGGTGCAGAGCAAACATCTTATTGAAAACTGTGCCAGCGGGGCTTTGGAAGTAAAGCCAATAAAAGCCATGAAGTTTGCTGAAATAAAAATCCAGCAATAACGCTTCATTTAGGATCAAGCTGAAGACCCAGAACACAGCAGAGGGTAGGAGGATGGCATTTAGGATTTCTAATCTTTAATTACAGGCTGACGGAGTAAATATTTCCATGCCGTTTTAATAACGGCAGGTTCACGGCAATGTGCAGACAATGGAGGAATGCTGGGGGGAAAACCACCACCATCATTTAGCACTGAATAGGAGACAGGGGAGTGAAAGCACAAAAGCAATGAATATTACAAGGGAAGGCAAGAACAGAACAAAGCATGTGAGCAGACTGCAGTGAGCAGAAAGACCAGGAAAAGAGGAAAAAGACAACTTTGACCTACCTGCAGGGCTCCTAGACTTATATTACTATGCAGTAAGAGACTTTTCAAGAGAGCACCTTTCTCAGACCCCTGTACTAACTCAGGAATAGCTCTGTGCCCAGCAAGGAGAGACTTCCCTTCCTCTAATACAGCTACCAAAGCAGGGAGGCAATAAAAACACCAAGCAAAACAATGCACAAAGAACTAAAAGCAAGGACTACAGCACCTTGATAGGTTTCTCTAAGCCACATCACAGACATCGTACTGTGCACAGTTCTTGCCCGCACATCCCTAGAAGATCCCTGAAAAGCTGGAAAGGACACAGAAAAGGACAGACCAAAGATAGTTGAAGGCCCCAAATGGCTTTTCTATGAGATAAAAATCAAATACACTAGGCTTCTTTAGCCTGGAAAAAAATATTAGAGGGAGAATGTCTATGATGTCTGTAAGACCACAAACAGTTTGGAGAAGGAAATAGCAGCGATCGTTCACTGTTTCTCAGGCTGCAGAAACTCAGGAGATTCAGGGGGGTCAAAGGAAGTCAAAGATGCAAAACAAAGCCAGTGTTTCCCCACAGTCCCACTCCCACATGGTGAGGTGGTGTCCAAAAGCAGTCAGACAAATTCATTGAAGGCCCATTCATCAGGAGCTAGTGACACAGTGATATGCCATCTGTGGCTCCAAGATCAGGAGTCCTGGAAAGCTAAAGGCTTGCAGGGACAGGATCACTTCTGCTTGCGCTGCTCTTTAATCATCACTGGTACCTGCTGCTGAAGACAAGGTACCACTCAAGCAATCTCCACTCTGACCATTCTCGTACAATCCTGCCCAGCATTTTATGCTTTCGAGATGCTGCCTGTTCCATTGTGCATCAACTGTAACTGCCAAATCTGCATAAATCCAAAGGTCAGCTGTGTGTGGCCTTGTCAGTCAGACTGTGACACCTCGTCTTCTTGGCAAGGTGGCTCAGTATTTGCAAATGAGGAGTTGGAAGCATTTAAAAGAAATTCCCACAAAGTGAATGGTGCCTGAAAGAAATAAAATAACCCCCCACACTTCTGCACACAGGATAACAAAAGCATCACTAAAAATCTGTTAGTAATGTAAGGGATGCAGAAATGTGCATCCAGTTCCCAAGCCTTGCTTCATACAAGCATATTTGGCAACTCAGTATCAGGGCTCTGGATCATACAGTGCACCACATCATCTTCATAACATGTGCGCTAGACATTTAAAATGGAAAATAACCCAAAGAGTTACAAACTACTTCAGAAACACGTCTTGCTCTCAATGGTGAATGGGATTGATGTATTATCTGATTCATGCCTCGCTGGTTCTGTTGGAGTACTTACTGTTCCTTGCTCTGGACCTTGTGTCACCTTCTCTAGGCAAACAAGGACTAAAACTTCCTTCAACAGTTTAAGGCAACAATTCTTTGTACCTGGCTCAGAGCGGTGCTGCTGGGCCTTTTTGTTACCTTAGAGGAAGGCTAGAGACTCCCCTGTCCTCTGCAGTAGATAGCTACAGAGCATAGCGTGGTCGCTCTCAAACCACGCAAGTGACACAAAGGGGCAAGAAACAGAGACCACAGCAGCGAGGAGCCATGCCCAAGATCGCAGAGCAGACCAGCGGCAGTCAGCGTGAGCGATTTGGCTGGAGGACTGTGAGAAGGTGGGATGAGAGCAGGGCTTGGCTTTGAACAAACACATTCGGTCTCGAGTGTATGGCAAATCTGTTTGCCTCGGCTCATTAACAGGCAATGAAAAAAATGTGGAATCCTAGGTGTATCAGCAGCCTTTAAATACAGGGCAGCATCTTTTCAGAACAGTGACTTCAGGAACAGAAAAGTAAATGGACTCAAGACTCTCAAAGCCTGGTTCAGACCACAGATCTGATCAGTTCTTTGCCATTAGATTTCACCTGAACTACTTCCTAGTTAACAAATGGTTAAACCTTAAGGATTTAAGACCCCCGAGCAGTTAGGGGCAAGGCAGTTACACAGCTCTTCGCAGGGCTGTGCTCTGCAGACCCCAACCAGTATCAGTCGCCGTCAGCTGGGAGGTGGCACAGAGCTCTGCATCAGTCCCTACCTGTGAAAGTAGATTTTCTCCGGGTCTGAAAATCAGCCCATTCTGTCTCTGCTCTATTAAAAAAGATGTATGAAAAGAAACAACAGTTACGGTCCCTCGAAGTCTGTACTTTGCCGGCACTTCTAAAGGATTCAGGGATAACGTGCAGAACACACGCTCCTTTCTACATTCAAAAGCTCCGTAGTTAGGTGGTACAGCTGAAACTGTGCCGAAAAAAATCAATTCTACAAAACCTTCTTTTTCTGGAGGAAAAATAAAAAAAGATGGGTAGCTAAAGAAAACTCACTCTGAGCATAAGATGCAACTCCACACAAGTCAATATAAAACCTCAGACTATAGCACCAGTTGCGCTGCACAGCTGTTGCTCAACACCTCTGACAGCCAAACCCTCAAGCTTTCCTTTAAGCACAGAACCCCAAAATGTGATCAGAGAACTTCAGTGTGTGAGCAAAACTCCTTGTCTCTGTTACTGAAGCATTCCTCTGTACTTGATTTCTCATTATTAATGGTTTAGCAAAAACAGTTGATTTTCACAGAACATAGATGTACTCTGAGATACTGAAGTCTAAAAGGCAAGTCACATACCCCAGTTTTTTTCCCTTATTTATAAGTATAGTGCTCTAATTCTCCTTAAAACAGGATTAGTTTTCTTCCCCAGTCTGTGAAGAATAAAGCACCAGCTTTTTCTCATCCAGGATTTATTTTTGGCTGGATGCTTTATATAACACATGCCCCAAAAATTAATTTACAAAAGATGTAGAGACATTCAGCAACTGAGTGGTGCTGAGTGCTTTATTTTGTGTCATGCACTTTCCCTGTGTTCCTTTTATGTACAGTAGCATGAATTCTACTTTGCAGCTTCGTTCAATATTCAACACAACTGTGCCACAGGGATGCTTAGAAAGTTAGCCCTGCCAAACTCACCAAAGCCACAGTTACCGCGCTTGTGGGCCTAACCACGACTTCAGTGGAGCTGGATAAATTCATGTCAGCTGAGCATCCGCCCCACTGCATCACTGGGTCTATACAAAATTATGAGGATCTGAAACATTTCACCATTTTTTTCTCTTGAAAAGAGTAGAGTATTAAGAAAAATTTATTATTTTGATTATATTTGAGAGTATACTTTGTTAGAAATCATCGATTAATAAAAAATACACACTTGCTTGAAAACAGGTGCTTCTTTGCTGTTGATAAGCTAAACAAATCATCTGCCTTGACAAATAAGTGGATGCTTATACCGGCATCAAGGATAAAAGAAGAGAAAGCTGCTAAAAACAGAACCTTTGGGAATGCCAGAAAATGACAGCTGCACCCAAAAAATAGCGTCATAACCAAGCTTTAAAGACTCTTCATTCTCATAACAGAATCAGATGCCAGTACGGCTGTAATTGTAATAGACAGATGTAGGAAGGCTATTCCCAGACAAAAACCAAATACTTCACCAACTGGCAACATAAGCCACGTTATGCCAAGACGCGTGCACTAAACAGTGAGCAGCCAACACTCCTCAGAAGTATTCCCACATCAGCCTCGGGAACAGCTTTAGCATCATTTCTCACTGGCAGTAAACTGACACAAGACTGAGCTCTGTACAGCAGCATACATCTGCACCAGCTGAAAAAAAAATAAAAAATCATCAGCCCTCTAACTTCCAAGCATGTAAGGTTGGTAGCACCACAAATGAGTAACACTGCTCACTAGAGGGCAGCAGGAAACAAACAAAATAATAAAAAACCAGCAATTGTCAAAACAGGGGCCACAACCTTCAACAAGTCAAAAGCAGTTATGCACAGGGTTATCTACCTAGAAAAATACAATTATCTCTGAAGGCGTTTGGGCTCACAGCTCAAAGCAAAGTGTGTCTGTAAGTGGGAGAACATGTTATCTTCCTGCAGTCCAAGACTCTTCATACCAACACAAACCACCTTTGTACAACACCCCCACCTTCATCTTCACATCAAGCCAAAAAGCAAGAAACTCTTTGGACAGCCTGTATCTTTTTGGTAAAGGGAAACTGTTTCTGTATCTAACTATGGCAGCCAGGACTGAAAGAAAGAAGTCTTTTTTTTAGCATAGCTGTGGCTCCTTCTGAAAGTGATTCAAAATATCACATATGTTTTGGATATACAAAGCTAACACTGACCTCTTAAGTGAGACCTTATATAAATGTCTTCAGCCTTCTGGCTGTCTTCAGCATGGCCAGACAAAAACCATCCTGGAAATGCTGCTACTTTTGGTAACAGGGGTAGCTCAAACAGCCAAGCTATAATTTTCTATACCAAATAATGAATGAATACACTGAGTTCTGGGCTGAACTGTATCTCCAAGCACCCATCAAATGCCAGCCCTGAAAGGTTGCTGCTGACATGAAAAGTACAGCCTGCTCCTTTCATTTTCAGCTTCTACGTCAGCACTTGTGCGCAACTCCTGTACAGAAAAAGCCCAGACCATGCCAGACTTCTTCAGTAAACACAACCCAGCTCTGCAAAAGAGATTAAGCAACTCTTGACAGGCAAGTAGATACGGTAAACAGGAGAGAGCGTTTAAGGACAAATCAGAACACATGCACTGACATTAATGTGACTCCTCAGTTGCTAATAAAGGACACAACAACTCACTGCAAAACTAAGCATGTAAATTCACTGGATACATGTAGCATTTTTTCAGAGAACTCAGAATTGCCTATAGAACTGAGAGCTGTGTCAACAGGTTGGAAATCTCTGCTTTAACACATGCTTGGTTGAGTGAAAAATAATTAAAAAAAAAAAAGGCAACCCAAACAGTCCAAAAATCATGATGGCTTTTATTTTTAAACTTGGATAATGTCGTGGTCAGGTCTCTTCTCGATTTTAGCCACAATATCAGCAGCAGTGCCATGGCTCAGACTCACCAATTTCACCCGAGCCTCTCTGGCTCCAGGCCATGGAGAAATGCTCTTTGGTTCTGCTCCATTTCCCACATGCCCTCACTAGTAGTTACGAACAGACTGTTTCTGAAGGAAGCCTAGGAACAACATCATCGATCAAAAGGAACGTACAGCCTGGCTCCCCACAAGGGAAAAGTGATTAATGCCCTAACACTACTTTTTCCAGAGGCCACCATTCTGAAAAGACTGTAACCCCCTACGAAAGACAGGACACGCTGCTGACTGCTGTATCTTGGCATAGACCCGTGTTGCTGCCAGCAAGAGCAGCTGTCCCCGTCTCATCCACACAAATAGTCATGTAGCTGCCCAGCAAGCTGGGCCAATTCCCTGAGCTGACTCCTCAAGTGGCCGCCTGAGTGCCAGTGCCAAGGATGGAGCAGGAACAAGGAGCAGGGCCAGCTTCGGACCCTTGCTGCATTAGAGAGGTCACGGCAGCCCATGGGAAATAACCAAAGGCAAGTCTGGGCTCAAACGCGAAGCAAATTGCAAGAACAGAAGTAGTGACTTTGGAGAAGGTAACTAAAGGTTGAAAGCCTCTATCCCCCAAATTGGCTTTTTTTTCTACAAGCTAGCCAGCACCGAGACATACACAAGCCTCTCCAATCACACAGTGAATTATTTCTGTCTCCCTGCTCCACCCAATCACTCCAGCATCATCCTTCCTCTTCTACTGTCATCCTTCCCCTATTTTCTTTGTTCCTGTGATACCACATTTTCCATTTATCTTCCCCTTCCTCTGGGTGACCCTGTCCACCCACCCATTCTGCCCAGAGAAGACAAAGGAACACTGCCAGTGACTTACTCCATTGCAAACAGCCTTTATTAGCTGCCTTTTAAATAATAATCCAAACCATGTAAGGCCTTTCTCCCACCCTGACCACTGCCAAGCAGCAGTAAGGTACTGCTGCAGCATTGTGCTGAGTGATGCAGACTAAAAACACTATAAACAATGAGCGGGGTTTCTTTTTTAATTATTTTCCAGTATAAGGCGGCATATAAGGAAAAAAAAAAAGGAAGCATACCAAAAAGTTCACTCATCCAATTTAATTTTCCCAGTCTACCACTGCATAAACACTTAGCTCACAATGACAATCAGCTAAAAGTATGCTTGTCTGCTACAAGACCAGAGCCCTCACTCCCACACAAATCCTAAAGCCATTCATTTAAACATAACTGAGATATTTAGCAGTATTTCCACAGGACTACTCTTTTCTTGCCTAGGGATGCCTGCTATCATGAGGCCCTGCTTTCATGGCTAATGGGAACTACCTCTGCTGTTACAAGTGATGTAGACTATCTCTAGACTAATAAGACCTACTACTAATGACTCAAGCACTAGGAATACCTACCTATTCACTTCCAACTCCTGGGGCTGGCATGGCACAATACTTTAGTCAGTCTCAGTCCAGCTCATGACAGATGTCAGATAACACAGCTCGTGCTGTCAGTCTGCTTCTTTGCTAAGGAAGCTGTCACATTCCCAGAGACCTAATGGCCTTTTGGAAATGCTTTTGAATCAGAGGAAGATCCCCACCCCTAACAAAACTCTTTCAAGTTTGATGAGAAGACCCATCACCCATGCTGCCCAAGCCCAAGGACACAATCTTCTGATCACTCTGTGGGGTGTAAGCTATAGCCATGCTGGATCCTCGTTTATTTTGTGTCACAGCAGCAGTTTACAACATCTCATTAGAAAAACAACCAGAGGAGCTTTCTTTCCCAAGAGATGGTTGACAGAATTTGTCTAAAAGCCTGACAAAGACAGACTGTTTTTAAAAGACTCCTGCTTTTTCTGCTACACTGACTGAACCCAATGGATTAGAGAGCTGAAGTGGCATCAAGAAGAGAGCTTGTGTATGCATATTGGTTTGACATTGTTATAAAGAGAAAGGAACTGAGATGTTCAGAGCATGAACTGGGTCTGACGTGATATTTGGTTATTTCACTACCAGGAGCACAGGGTAAGGAACCATTCTACACTGTGCATCCCACAGTTACCACAAAGTGTATTTTAGCTGTGAGGGGTCTCCAAAACAAGCAACAAAGGAGAGGGCTCGGGGGCCGCATCTGCCCTTCTCGGTATACCTGGAATCCCTGAGAACAGCAGGGAGTGTTGGAGACAGCAAGGAGGCAGGACCTGGCATCGCAGCATACCTCGGTACCAAGCTTTAGGGACATATTCCACACACGCACTGCAAACAACCCACCCAACGCTGTCATTTGGGCTTCGGGCCACGTATCTTCAGTTCCGCATACGTCACCACTGCTATGCCTCAAACCAGTCTTAGGACTGAGGAGTGGTCACAAAGTTCTTCCGTGCATCCTATTAGTGCAATCAAGTCCAGATGCCTGAAGACACACTAAAGCATGTCTGAGCAATTAAGCCGCCCTACACCTCGCGGTAACTGTCTCATAGCTCCTGGAATTTCTTCATACCTGCGACACGGGGCTTGTGAAATCTGAATAGACAAAAGCCTTCCAGCCTGTCCCACCGTTAGAGGAACTTCCCCATCCTCCTCTCTCACGAGAGAGGAAAAAGGGTTGCTCAGGACATTCTTTGTAGTGGCGGTCACCACACTTATTCACAAAAACTAATGCAAAACCTCAAAGCAGACACATTACTCCTCTAATGATATATGGATCATGGTTCAAGGTAGAGTTTACAGAAGAAGATTTGCATCATTAGTTGCCTAAGACACGTGAATTCCTGGTCTGCGTAGGAAAACCAAGTAAGGATTGGTATCTACTATTTGCAGATCGTATTACAGGTTCTGGATGTCCCCCAATTAGAGGTGAAGACAACTGCACAAGCAAGTAGTGAAGATTGAGTAAGCTAGACTAGTTTGGTAGATCCCACTGCTCAACTGTTTAGCATGCAAAATAGTGGTATCCCACCGAAAAAAAAAAAACTCATGCATTTAATTCCAAGCAGAATTCTTGATTTTACAAGGCCAAAACAAACCACCCAGTGCCAGAGGTTGATGAGGAGCCAGACTCTACTTTTACACTCCTTAAGACTCCAAAGCAATCAGAAATATCATCAGTCATGTTACACCTGCTCAGCCTGCAGATTTGCCTTGACAAACCATCTCCTCACATTATTTGTGATCAGATTCCCCCCCGTCCCCAACATTAAATATAATTACTGCAACCCTCAGCCCAGCCAGTACGAATATATGGCAGAAGTGTCACTGGGCCACTGCATTTTGATTTAACACCTCTTGCCATATATTCACACTGGTGAGGCTGAGGCATGTAGCAATCAGAATGTGACAGCCATCATTTGATCTTCTCAGATATGCCATTACTCCTGAGAATCTGGAGTAGTGGCTGGTCTAAAATGCTATCTCTGCAGGAATCAGCCCTCCTTCAAGTGAGGAAACCGCTGTCTCCCAAGAGATTAATGAAGCAGCTCTCATCACACTTGTGTCTTATCTCAAGCAAACTTTCACTGTTGTAATACTCAAGCAACAGGCTACAAAGGCCATGTCCTGTGCTCAATGGTGGAACATACACAATGAGCACGTGAAGACAATAAGGGAAAAATGGTTCTTACTGATGACTGTAATTTGAGACAGTATTTCCTACTGATGCCTGGAGGATTGCTCTGTGGGTTTGTTCAAGTAACTTTCTTCCTCTGAGAACACACTAAACATGAAGAAACAGTGTCCTCAAAACGTTAGCAGCTGAAAGCATCCTCTGAACTCCTATGTCTCAACCCACAATGCACACTGTATCTGTCAAGCTGGAACAGACTGTAGTTCTGGCAAACCATCTTTTAAGACAAGGCAGATGCACCAGTATCAGACCACTGTTACTCACTCCAATGACATACTGCCTAAAATGGCTAATGCACTGGCTAAGGAAAAGACCATGTGAAAAGGCAGAAGCTGTTACCTGCGAGTGGAGAGGGAAAAGTATCCACAGAACAAAAAGGCTCCTCACTGCTCTCAGTGCTGTGTGGAGGCAGAAAGATCTCTGCTAGGTCACAAACAGAAGGTAGGTCCAATACACTGCTCTCCTCTGAGTGATGGCTTGGTGATGTCTCTTTTCCTTCCATGGTCCCACTGTAGAGACAGAGAGTTGACTGAGCTGTGTTTTTAGAGCATGAAAATCTGAGCAGAAGTTAACTCAGGCAACCTAGCATTTTTGTATTGCTTTGTGAGCTGAGAGAAGCTGTTTTAGAGTATTGGTACTTACTTAAGAAAAGAGCAAGATTTAAAAAAAAGCCAACACCAAAACACATAAACAACAACCCTCAGCCCTGCATCGGGTAACTAGGAGTCCACAACAAATCCGGCTTTCCTATAGGCTTCCCAGAAGAACAGATTCGTGCCCCAGCACTAGAACAGTACTGAGTAAATTCACAGCAGAGTATATTATGTATGCAATTTAGAAAGGAAATGTGTTCTTCAGGATCCCGGCGCCCCCCCCCCCC
>VXAA01007436.1:819101-855586 GCA_013399115.1 Anseranas semipalmata | reverse complement strand
CCCCCCCCCCCCAATCACTGATGCTTCTAGACATGACAAGTTAAACACACTCCTCTTGGCTCTGTTCATAAAGCTCACCACTCTCAATAGCAGAAGGAAAGACCATCTTAAAGCTCTGCAGTCTCAACCCTACAGCGATGGCAAGGATTTCCTGGTGTAAAGACACTATGGCAGCTGTGTTGTATACACTGCGCACAACACTTTGGAAAGCTGCAGTTGAAGCCCCCCCACACCCCAACACCCTTCTCTTGAGCTCCCTGAACCAGTTCACCACTGTAGCGGGCAGGAACACAGAGCTGGGTGGAGAGCAGGGCAGGGCTGCTGACATCAAGCATCACAGCTGATGGGCAACACGTTGGAGAGGATGAAACTAAAACATTCCCATCCAGCAGCTCCAAACACAACCATGCAAGTGTCTGGGGCAGGAGAGGAATGAAAGGCAAAAACTTGGTGGGGCAGGAGCTCACAGAACAACAAATGGAGTGAAGCAAGGAGTGCTAATCATGCTTCGGCCCAAGGATTCCTGACTCAGTAAAAAGGGCTCTCTGTAGACCTCAAGGAAGGATACCTGCAAGTAAAGATGCAGAAGAGCCCAAATACCCTCAGTTTCCTTTTAATATCTCAGCCACTACCTTTGGCCACCAGGAGCTCATACAACCTGTCTCTTTTTGAGACAGCCAAGATTCTCTACAAACAGTAAAAGCCTTGTAGAGTGCTGCTGAACTCCACCTTTACTATAGCCTCACACTTGGAGCAACACCAAAGAGAGAGAAGAACTGAGCTAGTCCTTGCTGCAAGGCCTCATGCCAGGAGGACTTTCAAGCAGGAGCTTCACTTAAACACCCACTGAGAATGGCGATGAGATTGAGTGAGGTAAACGTGAGCTGAAATCATGTTCTTCTCCTTCACTCAAGTAACAGATGATGCTTTTCATGGAAAAAAAATGTGGACAGACCAAGAATGTTTCTCCTTAGATGTGAATTTAGTTCCCAGCTCTTACAAAGACTGCAGGAGATTTTGTCCAAGTTCCTTCCATCATCTGTTTTGTCTATTTATATGAAATAAAAAAAAGCATATTGTGTCTCTGTACTACCCCCTCCGCCAGCTGCATCCTTCTGCTATTTTGGTAAAGAATGACAAGACAGAGAAACCAGNTTAGTTCCCCGCTCTTTACAAAGACTGCAGGAGATTTGTCCAAGTTCCTTCCATTATCTGTTTTGTCTATTTATATGAAATAAAAAAAAAGCATATTGTGTCTCTGTACTACCCCCTCCGCCAGCTGTATCCTTCTGCTATTTTGGTAAAGAATGACAAGACAGAGAAACCAGATCCAGTGGTCAGGCTATGGCTTGGGACACTGTAGACTCTTATTTCCTCTTTTATAACAAAAATATGCTGCTTTCTTCATTTTATCTCAGGTGTTATAACAGTTATAAATGTTACAGTCACAGGGGCAAAAGAAATCCCTAGAAGTGAGGCAAATGCATTGAAAAAAATGAAGTGAAGAACCCCATAAGATTTTTATTTTTTAAACTTTCATTCGTCAGGTGCTTCTGTCCTGAAGAAACCTGTAGCTAAGACACACCTTTGACCTTTGCAGAATGCTGACTAACCTGCTTATGAACAGAGTGAAGATGTTGGCTGTGATACTGGAGACCGGCTGCCTCGTCTTAGAGGGACAAGCAAGGTCAGTGCATTCATGGAAAGTTTCCACAGAAAACAGAATGGAAGATTAAAAACAAAACAAAACACACAATCCCTCCCACTTTCTTCAAAGAGAAGGTTCTCCTCCATTGCTTTTCATGCCCCAAATCACAGATGAGCTGTGCATAAGGAAAACTGAGGAGAAACCTGCCTCAAATTTGTTTTCCTGCTTTGTGCTACTTTTTAAATACACAAATACTTTACAGAAGTCTAATTCAGTCCTTGGTCTGAAACAAACAAACAAAAATACCCACAATTCTATCCCTCCAAGGGCAAGTGGGAGATTATAGCAAGAGAAGATACTGGTGTAGTACCACAGCAGCCTGAGGCTGACACTGATATGGGTGGGCTGCTGTGATCCTGGCCTTCTCTGTCAGTTGCTTCTGACAGCCTCTTTCCTTGTGTTGCCACAACAGGGCTAACAACATGTGCAGCCATGTGATGATCAGGTCCAGACAGCTGTTCCCAATGAAAACTAATCACTTTTTTTTCCCCCTGAAGTTCTCACTTAGATCAGCTCCCTCAACTTCTCCAGCAACTTCAGAGTGCATTTTGACCATGTAAGGAAATGTGAACCAAGGCTACAGTGGTCCTACTTCCAGAACTGACAGAGAGATTCATTTGTGAAGACAAACAAGACTTCAGCTCAGCCCTGGGCCTTCAGACACATGGAAGAGACACACTGTTATCCCTATGCCATACCTGGGAACAGCACTGATGTGGAAGCAGTCGCCTGGGACAGATGCCAAGAGCTTGTCACTGCTTCAGTATCCCCTCCTTCTTCCTTCGTGGTTTGTCAATCTCAGCTTGCTGGAATGAAACAAACAATCTGGTTATATGCTTTGCATCAGCTGATCGGGCTGACTGGACAGTGTGACCTTTCAAAACACATACACCAGCCGAGGTCAACAGTCAGTCATCACATATACCACTGTTTGTCAGGTCTGGCACAGAGAAAGATTTTTTTCTAGGAATCAGAAATAGCAGATCTAGTAATGCCCTTAAATCTTTTGAGAGTGATGGAGAACTCCTGGAAAGGGGCTGGTACATGCTAGAAATAAAGCAAAGATTTTTTTACAAGAAGCTGCCATATGGGCTGTTTACTCAAAACCCATAAAGAAGAGAAGCAAGTTACAGCTGACACCCTTCCCTCCCACTTGTGGATGCACAGGTATTTCCCCACCAGGTTTATCTAGCTGTGCTTCCATACCAACACTAATAGCCCATGCTGCGTCAAACCTTGACCAGGAAACACACTTTAAGAGGGCAGCGTAATCCACAGTGCAGAGCAAGCCATGGGTCCAGGAGACCAAAACCTGTCCTCTACCCTTTTGCCACTGCCTCATCATTTTAAGCGAGTGACCAGGACAAACATATGTCCAAAAGGAAACCAGCTTTGCCTTCAGACCACCCTCAGCCTGTGGCACAGTGCTGCTACCGGGAACTTCCCAAACGCACACAGCTGCTCCTGCACAAACACGCCAGGCACGTGGCATGCCAGGAAATGTCCACGGGACGCAATGGGCATGGGTGCGAGGCACTGGTGTTACCGGCTGCCACGTTCAGCTGGTTTTGGGGGTGAGAGGAGAGAGTTCTTCTTGAAGCAGCCTCGTCTCTTTCCTCCTTTTCTCTCTGCAGACACAGTATTTCAACTACCACCCCCCACCCCCCAGCGGGATCGAGGCCACAGGCGCTTTGTAGAGAAGGGAAATAGAAGCCAAACAGGGCAAGCCAAAAGGGAAACGGGGTGAGCGAGGGTCCCCCTGAGCCTGAACCCTCGAGGTCTCTGCAGCCCCGAGGAGGAGGAGCTATGGCTGCCGAGGTCCCTCCCGCTGCTGAGGAGAAAAGCGGGCTGCACCACCCGACAGACAGCAAAACACTAAGGGTGGGTGAAAAAAATAAGCGGAAAGCCAAGCCACCCCATAGCCGGGCCTCACCCCCGCCACGCCCGACCGCCCCACCTCAGGCCCTGCTCCCCGCCGCCGGGCGGGACGCGAGGGGGCCTGCCGCCATGTCAGCGCAAGGGGAGGCGAAGCGGGCGGAGCCATCTTGGCTAAGGGCAGGCGTGGCTGCCGGCGGGCGGGCCTTTTATGCGGGTGGGCGGGCAATGCCGGGGAGGGGAGAAAAAATAGATGAAAAATAGGTAGTACTGCGGGGAGGAATCAGAGTGGTTTAAGTAGTCTGAGGTGGGGTTATCCTCAGAGCACGCTTAACTCAGTTTTAATTTTTTGTGAGGCCAGAGAGGAGAAGCTTTCCCAAAGCCATGCCGCTGAGCTCCTATGCATGAGGTGGGAAGAGGAGCGTGGCGGCTGGCGGCAGCTGAACCGGCTTGGTGCCTGAGCCCTCCTGCATGGTGCTTGGGCAGCCTCAGCTCTGCAGGAGACCTGATGGCATGAGGAGAGCTGGCCAGCACAGGGAGGGTGCAGCTGGCACTTTGCAGAGCGGCCGGGCAATGCACAGGGGCTAAGATGCCCCCTCAGCACTTGGTCGTTTTGCCGCCCGTTGTGCAAGCCCTAACCTGAGGCTTTCCCAGGAAAGAAAACATAGGGCAGTGCCCAGTGCCATGCACGGCGCAGCTGGCTGTCCCAGCACACCGCAGCCGGCGCAGGTCAGGGAGCAGCCCCGGCTGTTGTCTGAGGCTGCAGGCTGGCCTGGCGGGCGGGAAGGCTGCCAGCAGAGAGCTGGCTGCGCTTCTTGGCAAGCCGACTGCCACAGAGACCGGGAAGGAGCTGGTGGCTTTTCCAAGAGCCTTTGGACTGCTGGCAGGCCTCTGCAGGGTCAGCCTGTGAGTCCAGTTTTCAGGCAGAGCAGCCAAGCCTGGGCTCTGGGGTTGCTGACCCAAAACTAACTAAACACAGACACTGCTCTGGCACCAGGCTAAATCTTCCTATCCAGTATCTGTCACCCATCCCTCTGGGCATTGGGGTGGCCCCTTTTTTATAAGCTGGAAGGCAGCATCCCAGCACACCTCCTTGGAATGGGGCTGGAGCTGAGCAGGGGAATGCAAGAAGTCAACAGATCTGCGTTGTTTTGTTGCGTGAGCACATGCAATATTACAGCATCCAGAAACCAGCCATCCATGATTTCACCCTGCTGGATTATCCCAAGTCCCAGCCATCAGAAAAGCTCTGGCAGTGGGGAATTTGGTAGGTACTGCTGGCTCCCGAAAAAGCAAGGAGCTCCAGCAAGCAGAAGTGACAAAGAAGCCAAAGTGCTTGTTAAGAACCTTCTCCAGCTTACCAGTTTCTATTTGTCACATTATGTGGAAATCTTTGAACTTACTTTCATTTCCTTCACAAAAAGGGAGGGGTCCTGTGCCCTCCTGATGGAGCAATACGCTCCCCTGGTAACCCTGTCATTGTAATCTACAGCCTTTACCTTTATTTCATATAGACTGCATTATCAGCAAAAAGACTACATTTGCCGACAGTATTTAGGGCAAGTCTGTATAAGTGCGTACTATGCTCCTTCTTTTTATCAGTGTGTCAATGTCAACACATGATAAAACTACGCCAGCAGCCATGTCTGGAGTTGGTTAAAGCAGAAGGTACATGTCAGCCAGGAAATGCAGAATTAAGCCTCACACTTGGTATTTTGCAAAGATCAAACTACTGAGAGTCAAACATGGCAAAAAGGAAATACATTTTCTGACTATTGCAGCTCTGTCGCAATGGGAGTTTTCAGAGTGTTGACAGTTTCAAGGCCGGAGTCTTAAGCTGTACAATTTCATGTCATTGAAGCTAATGTCTATCTGCTGACTTAACACCTTAAAGACTTAAAAAAATCATTACAAAAAATCTACTTTCATAAACAGCAGACCTAGCAACTTCATGTTTTTCAGTCCTTTCCCACTGTTCACACCACAGAGGAACAACTCTGTCAACTCACTTCCTCCTTTCACAATTGCTAGAAATGAATTTAATACATGAAAACAGAATAATAGCTGAATAGCTTCTGTTCAGCAGGAAGTGCACAGAGCAGGAAGGATGCTAAGGAGACTCGAAAAAGATTGATTTTCTCACTTGAATTATACAAAGTTTGTTATGTAGTTCAGTACAAACAATTAAACCAAAGTTTGTAGTCTGCATTTCTACCCACTTTGGGGTCACTTTCTCACAACAAACTAGCACCTTGCTCTCACAACTGAAAGCAAGAAAGAATATCAGTATTTAAATCTATTGTCTGCATGCATTTTACTTTCCAGCTCTAGAGACTGTTACTAAAACTGATGGAGGCTGTGCTGGATTCCCATTATAAAGCCCCCTCAAGCCCTCCAGATAATGTTTTATTGGCCTTTGCTCTGGAAAAGCCTCTTGGCTACCCCAGGAAAAGGCAGAGGAAGGCTGGGAGATGAGCTCTTCTCCAACCCCCCAGAATAGGATAAGATACCTGGCATTCTTTAGTAATTTCTTTCATGCTCATCATCCCTCCACCTATAGGTGTGTCCTTTATGTGCTCACCATNATCCCCGCTTTGTATTAAAATTAGTCCCGAGAGGTCATTTCCATAAATTCCTCCTTACTGCGCCTGCACAGTTTCTCCTGGTGGTGGTCGTGGAGGGTCGTGAGGATGAAGGCAGATGGTTCCTCTTCGTCACCACTAGTAACCTTTTGCTTCTGCGCAGACTCTGTTGTTTTTGGCCTTCGCCCAAACCACAAGGTTGATTTCAGCTAGTTTCTTTTAGGAGTTGTTTCCCCCCCTTTTTTTTATCAAACCATATTGTTCTGTTTCTTGTCATTCTTGCTAGTGATCGGCAAAGCGTTGCATGAACTAATCTCTAAAGTTGCAAAATTGTTGCCGGGCCGTTGAAGTCTTCATCAGCAAGGTTTAATGAACAAACAAGGCTTCATTCATTACAATAGTACAGCTTTGTTTGCTCTAAAACTCATTGATTTACGCAGCTGTGTTTGCATGTCTGATTACGGATATTATCAGTCCCCACAGATTTGCCTCACACAAGTTTCCAGGACCACATAAAAACACATTGTGTGTTTCATGTTTTGCCACATCAAGGCAATCGTTGAAATCAGCAGGCCTCACTCTACAGGGTCAGTTCCACTTAAACTGAAATTCTCCTCCTTGTCATCACTGACTCCAAATGGTGATAACTGGGGGGCTAATGGCATTTGGCATGTCACGCTCTGCAGAGTTTGGACTGAACTATCACAAAGCACTTACTGCTGATTCAGGTTCCTGGTTAACGCTGAGATCAACGTATAAACTGTCCTACATGTCTTTCTCATGCATAGTCAAGTAGGTATCTACCAAATTACCCCAGCCCCATAAACTGTGCTCCAGTAACTGCACTTCTCTTTGGGACAGGTTAAGGTTACTGACAGCAAGTAGTCATCCGCATTGCAAGAAGTGGGTCAGCCAGACGTCTGAAAAACTCTTAGCCCATGCTGGCCTACTCTTCCCTGGCTGTAAGAGAAGTAATGCTTTTTTGCTTCCTGCTTCAGTAATGAGGAGCTTAAGCCTTTTGCTTGCTGCAATCAACACCCTAAGGTACAGGAAGTTTCAAAGACCAAATGTTATTTCTGCTGTACCACATGCCAGTAAATTGACTTTTTTTTTTCCCTCCTGGGAATCTGTTGCTAAGGGTCTGCCAGCAGTATCTGACTTTTTAAGGTGACACTTCTAAATTCAGCATGAAATTGTGGTAGCCAGCTCATGGTTTCTTCAGGTCTTGATGTTGTCTCTTAGAATTTTATTATTTGGGGAGAAACTTGCTCTCTCTTCAAAGAGTAGTTTTCAGTGGCAAAGCTTGAAAAATGTGAATGTTCAGGATGTTCCAGTACAAGCAAGAGCGGAAAAGAAAACTCAAGAGTCAAGAGCACTCGGAACTGGCAGTGTTAGCCTGACCAGGGCAGCTCAGAGCCTGAAGAGCTTTTACATACACGAATCCTGTTTTACTTCTGATTCATTCCTGAAACCCTCTTCTACTCTATACATAGGAGAAAACTGGAGAAAGTATAAGAACAGCTAAGAGTTTGCAGTGTGTGGCTACCCCACACCCTTTCTGTTCCCCTGCCACAGAACCTGGAAGACCTCTGCTCTGCTTTCCCAACGCTCCGCCATGCCATGATGGCCCATCTCCCCTCCTCAGTCACCTCACTCTCATGAGAAACATCCTCTGGCTCTTTTTGTCTTCTGAGGCCCCTCACCACACTTAGCTCTGGCAATTGCAGACCTTCTGAGAACCATTTCCTTCCAGCGCTTGCAGGTTCCTCTTTGCCAATACCAGCTGTGACCTCTGAACCAGCTGCTGCCTTGGCATTTCATCCAAATGACACTTGCCAAAGCTCCCTGATGCTTTCTGAGACAAAGTGCCAAATAATAGCCATGCTCCCATCCTGTCAGCCACTACGCTGTCCTCAAACCTTTGCTCTCCCTTGGCTTCTGTGGCCACCCTCACAGTATTCCTTTTCCTCCCCTAAAGTTTCCTTTGGTGCATCCTTGTCAAGGATGTCTTCATCTGGCCACCAGAAGCCATGCCACAGGAATCTGGTCTTGGTCCTCCTCCCTCTGAGGAAGCCTCTGGTACAAGCACATTCAGCTGCATCCTCCACGAACAGGTCCAAGAATAGATATCAGTACTGGGTCCAGAAACTAGGGAGCCAAATCTATTTCTTACAGCCCAGTACCAAATCCTGTCTCTCTCCTCTGCTGGAGTGGGTGCAGAGGCATAGCTCCTGCCCCTCTGATTGCTATTACCCTCTCTTCTTTTTTGTGCTACCCTCTTCGCATCTTTTGCAGCTTGAATCCTCTTTGAAGGAAAGCTTTTTAGGATGCTAACACTATTCTTCTTGTTCTGCTTAAACTTTTAGTACACTAGATGCAGACACAGGGCTCTGTGGGGCCTCTTTCCCTCCCGACAAAGAGCCTTTCTGCATCTCGCTGACCATAAAACACAAGCATTATGTGAAGTGAGGTTAGACACGAAGCACACTGTAGCTAAGCTCTCATCGTGTACCCAAACACAACTTGGGGCTGTGATAACTAGCATTTATTTGCTTCTTCCAGACTTCCCCTCTTGCGATGTATTTCTATTTAAGTCTCAGCACCCACGCTCTTCCCTTGCATTCCTGCTCCCCAGTGATTTCGTACATCCTAATTGCTCTGCTGGTGCCTGTGACGCAGCTGCTGTCTGATGGCAACCCTGCACTTTACAGCTGTGATGGAGGAACTACATGGAAAGAGCAGAGTAACAGGAGTAATTTGGAGTAACAGGACAGGTCCTACCTAGGCGCACCTCTCATTCTCCCTTTGGGGCAAAATAACCCTTTAAGCATTGGTGATCTGCTGTTTATCCCATTTCATTCTTATTTCAACTCTATGAACTGAGTGATCTACAGTCTCTTCAGCTTCTCAGTCACCTTACAATCTATACCAGTCAGCAACTGGACTCCTCTTACTCTGGCATGGAGTGTGTGTCTGAGTTTCCAGACCTTGTACTCCCTGGGATATGGATGGAAATTGTTACAGATGGACCTACATATGTCTATCCACACATAAATATCCCCAAAGATTTGTCATGTTCTCATGCTTTTAGGTCTTTAGGGAATTTCCAAAAGATGCTTCCAGCCTGACTTGAAGTAAATAGTCCCAAGAGCACAGGAAATAAAGCCTGGCTTCTCGCCTGGATGTTCCAGTGCCTGCCGTAGCAGGGAGATCCAGCAAGAAATGTCAGCTGCAGAATTCACAGCACTTCACTACAAGTCCTCCTGTGCTCAAGAGCTGAGCCACCCCCACTGGCTTTCTACACTGCTGAAGTCTCTCCTCTGTCTAGTAACAGAGTTTTGTTACAGTAAGCACATTACCTCCAAAATCATTACCCATCTATCAGATTTGACCAAAGAGTTCAAAAGTAACTTGAGATAAGCGCAGCCACATTGGCTTTCTTTCCCTTGGAAGCTAAACTAAAAATAAAGATAAAAGTCATGTCTTTCATCTAAAAGGCTGCTGTCCTGCGAGTGGGGTTTTGGTGAATAGAGAGAAACTGAAGGCCAGGCAGCATGGAGTGCTGGAAGGAAATCACCCTCAACTTATACCGTGTTGTGTGCCCCAGCAGTTCTCTCCAGTGTATCGCTTCGGGGAGCTTCTAACTAGATTTTGCAGCTTTCTGCATATTGTTTTACTTTAATTAACTGAGGTCCTCATTCATAAGGCATAGGATTAACAAGGGCTTTGGTACTAATTTCACTCCTTAATTCTTGGAGAGCATCTTTATGACTTAAGAGGGAAGCTCCAGTCTGATCCTGTTCAGTGCATCTTGATTTGAGATGACAGTCTTATTACCTGCCCCAGACATCATGGGAAACTGTGTTTGGNGGGGGGGGGGATGATTTACACTATCTTTTTCCTATAATTTTTATGAGGGTATGTCTGCCAAGGTCCTGCCCTCTGCAGAGGTCCATTCAAAACATGTCCACTTCTAGTGCCTGTACTCGGAGGTGCAGCTAGAGACTAGACTAAGGCCAGGTCCTGCACCAGTGCCCTTGCACGAAAGGGGCACTGTCGAGCTCCAACTCTCTGCAGAGGCATGCTGCTGATGGGAAGTGGCAAGAAAATGCTGAGTGCTGTTGGCTCTTCTCCGATACTCCACCTGGTCAGGGCAGGGCTCTTTCCATATTATTCAGAGCCTGAGCTGTGAAATGCTCACAAAGTCCTTCTGACTTATCTGGGAGGCCTAGCAGTTATCCCACAAGGAAAGTAAAGGCTTTTCTTCATTTCTACCTTTTTGCTTTAGGCTATTCAGCCATAAGTGGTTTTGTGCCTTCTTCTTCCAAGCTGTGAGCAGAGTAGAAGCACAATGGAAATTCTCTCCCAGCCTGCAGACTGAGAGGGAAGCAAAGCTAAACCTGGCAGAGCAATACATTAATGCATAAACTGATCATCCCCTCAGTCTGTGGCAGCCTTCGGCTTGCTTGCAAGTGTTCACCTGAGCTCCCCTGATCCTGTGTCACCAACACTGAGCACATGTTGTCATGCATCTACATAACCACCTCAGAAGGAACACCAAGCTATCATGCTCACCTCCAGCTTCAACCCTCACAGCTCCAAAAGGCCCCTCTAGTACCGAAAGATTTGAACCACCAGTATACGTTCCTCATAGAAAAAAAGAGATAGGATCCTTGTTGCTGGCTTTATGCTAGTATTTCTGGTGTCCTTCTTCAGCAGGAAGAGCTGTGCAGCTTCCCGAGCTGGCACGTGCCCACCACAGCTCAGCACAGACCCAGCTCTGCACCCGCACGCCCAGATAGTCTCTGCTCTGCATGTGTGTGTCCCTTAAAGCGCAGAGGGTTTCGCCCGTTTCTCCACTCCCAGTGCTGAGAAAGCTCGGGAGAAGAAAGAAGAAAGCCTTGGACTTGGCCTGAGGCAGGAGAGCCCCACAAGACCTCTGTCCTGCTGGAGCACAGTTTCATACACCGTGTTCCTGAGTCAGCTGGAGAAGGCCTTGAATTCTTCACATGAAACCAAAGCACCAAACTCCTGGGTCAGCACTGGACTAAGACTGCCTTAGGCTCTGCGTGTGAGCAGATAGAGAAGAGGCCCTGCCCTCTGGCCTAAGACTTATTTATTGCCTAAAAGCAAAGGTACAGAGCAGATAGGGCCCTGTTCTTTGTCCTTAGTCTCCAGACATAAGCTCCTTAACTGCTTTGCAGGAGAGCTCCCTCCCTAATCTCTGTTATTTTTAGATTAGCTATTTTTAAGAGATTGCTTGATGCCCACTGTACACCTACTCTGAGGTTTTTGTTTCTCAGTACTGAATGCTCTGCTGTATCCGTGGTTTTATCGCACCAGTTTGTACTCTGCTAGCTGGATCACAGACAAGGTTAGACCTGGGCGGGCATGGGAACAGAGACCTCTAATTAAAAAAAAAAAAAGAATAAAAATCAAAGCTGCAGTGACTCAGCCACTGGCTCACTCTCCTCTGGGAACAGAGCCGGCTCTCCAGGCAGAGACCTCTTTGCTGGGCGATGGTGTGATGCAACCCAGAGTCCTGGCCTCCCAGCGCTTTTTAAAGCGGGCTGCAGTAGGTGGAATTTGGCACGTGCCTCGGGGCTAAGTTTCACTGACATACAGGCGGATGGACATTCCTCTTGTACTTTCAGCTGCAGTCTCCCCCTAAAAAGCAGGGGAGTGGGGAGCAGGGAGAACCCTTTCTTCCTCCCTCAAAATCTCAGTTTGCTGATGGAAACAAGCTACCAGCTGCAGTGACCTTCTGGACCAGCATCACCAGCTCCCAGCACCAGCCACTTCATCTTAGCACCCCACAAGCCACTCATGCTGACTTCCCCTGCCATCCCCACTGCCAGTTTCCCATTGCCCCCCAGCTCACATGGATGGCCCTACAGGGCCCTGCCAGGGGCTCCCTGGCTCCGCACAGCCTTGCCTCTGCATGGGCTTGCTCCCTTTCCGTGGCAAAGGCTTGGATGAAGCGCGGCTCCTTAGCCTGGGGAACTGCTGCACCCCTTCCGTATACAGAAAAGGAAGCAGAGGTGTGCCCAAAAATGGGTGCTGCTGGGCTTTTAGCAGAGGACCGCAGGACTGGGAATGAAGGAATTTGTTGCCCTACATGTTGCCCATCAGGGGGGCATCTCGAGTGCTATGTAACCCAGGCCTGCTTGTTGTGTTGTTGAAGGTTTCTGTTTGTTGTCATCAAGTCCCTGATCCCAAGACAGCAATGGGACGAATGTTTGTTAGCATGTTACCACTTTTTTTACAATCTTGGAGGAAAAAATGACAGAGCCACGAGCACAGCCTGAAAGCTGAGCTGGCTGTGGCTGTCTGCTTTGGTCAGGTCTTCCAAACCACGGGACCTGGCAGGCCACAGCTCCTCTCCAGGGATGAACAGAGGGTTTGGGGTGTTTGTGCTTAGAGACATCAGCCACAGCTGGGAGGTAGGATACTTCAGCTATCTAAGTGAAGAAAACCTCTGTGTGTTCGTGAAATACTGTCTTGGCTCGTTGCAAGCCCACAAAACCCTATCGGGATCTTACTAGTGATTTCTCCTCCTAACAGAGAAAACCATGCAGGATCCCAAGTGCTCAGCTTCACACAAACCTCCCTTCTCAGGGGAGAAGACAGCAGCCGCCTGCCTCTTCCGGACCAAAATCCTGCCTGGAAATTGCACAGAGACCAAACCACACTGCCAGTCACTGCGGCTTTGCACTGCAACGCCTTACTACCGCAACCCAGGGGATCAAAGTCAAACGTTTCCAACTCTAAAGATGACTGAACTGATAAGAAATGCTGAAGTTTTGGAAGGTAGACATTTTAGAGGAATGCTTGCAGCTTTTCTAGTGGCTATTACAGTAGAATAACTTCTATATATAGAATTCATATATATAAGATGTATATATATGTTCAACCTGACAAAGGTAAATTTAGCAGCTTTTTGCTAATCAGCTGAAGTGTGAAAAATAGTATACAAGTGGGCTCCTGAAGCATGATCACAGCATCAATAACGAATCCCACTAAAAAAAAAAAAAAAAAGAAAAGCACTATTACCCAACTAGATCAAAAAGAAAAAGAAAAAATAAAGCCTTGGTTACGGCGCAGAAGCCCCAGCAAGTCCGGTTCTTCTGACCCAGGTTACTCAGGGCTCAGCATAAAAAGGGCAGGTGCTGCCCATCGCAAGTGTTGCCACAGTTCTGAAAGTCTCAAGCCAAGAGTTTGCTCCAAACAGCAGCGCTAGTACAGGCAAGCAAGCCAAGACACCCCTAATGTGTTTTTGAAGACCAGCAAGGAACTAATCAATAACTTAACAGAGTGACGTAACTGCACTCAGGCCTCCAAATCACTGCTGAAGCTAGTATTTAAACCTAGAATAGGTTTTTCATATTTTTAATGCAGAAAGCAAGAGCTGAAATGGTATCTACACAGTATCCATTTTTACTCTGGTGCTATGGTTTCAGCCGGATCTCCGCAGAGCTGTAATTTCCATGATTCTCATCATTTAATAGTAATGCACCATCAGGGGAACGTGGAGTTACTAAATAACAGCATTTTCCCATAGATAGGAAATAAAGCATGTCATTTTAGAGCACAGCATGTGTCATTTTACCAAAACTAAGACAGCTACATGATTCTTGCAAGACCATTGCTCTGGCAGTACATACATCCTTCCTTCCTTCATTTACCCCCCTTCCAGTCCCCATCCACCAATTTTTGAGGACAAGGCCAGCGTTTGCAAAGCAGGCTTTGTGTCCTTTATAATATCCTCATTATTCCCTTAGAAATTCTCCTAATTTCTTGGATAAATTAGGACAATCATTTAGATACTTAGGGGAACAAAATTGCAAAGTGAGAGGAACCTGAGAAAGATTTGGAGGAGAAGTTTGATATAATGAAAGCACTGATGCAGGTTTTTGGTTTTACATGAAAGGAATTCCACCCTCATAAACATCATGTCTCATGAAGCTTCCCTCCCACTCTTAAGCTCTGCATTGGCATTTGCTTAGCAGTTCCCTGGCACTAATACAAGTTTCCATAGCAAAGGATGTTAAATGAGACTCTAATCACAAACTCGAGGAACCGCTGAGGACTGAAAGGCAACTAAAACAGACATGAAGCAGCAGAAAAATGCAAAATATCTTTGGAATATCCCCGCTGGCAACTCCCTATTAGCACTGGGAGATGGTGGGAAAAATATTCCCTTTAGAAATCCTGCCTAAGTATAGCATCCAAAAGTCTATGAAACACAGTTAAAACTGCCAGACTAGATCTGAAGTCCAGAACTGACTGGATCAGAACAGATGCTAGGGATAGAAGCCCTGACTGTCCTCTGTATCTACATAAATATCAAATCCATCTAAAGTCTTGTGAAAACCAATGATAATGGGATCAAACTTAACAATCTATGGGACTTTCCCTGCAGAGCTTTAAGTGGAGCACTGAAACCATTGGCCATCAGTGCTCGAGCTGGCATCAGCTGGCATGATTCATGGGCTTCAGTATAAAGAAGGCTTCAGAAATGAATGAAAGCTTTATTTACAACTCTTAATGCCCCTTAAAAGGGCTTCTGTGTAAGAGACCCCCACCTTATTAGTGGGAGCACATCACTGAAAGCAAAGTTTAACCCTAATGGCAGCAGAAAGAAGATATCCCCTCCACAGGGACCTAATACAGTCATGTCTCCTTGTGTGCCCGAGTCATTTTAATCAAGACTGGAGGGGGAGGAAAAAAAACCTGACTTGTAAGGGTTTTCAAAATGTAGGAGGTCTAATGCTTCTTAGGGGGTGGGATTCCCCCATCACTGAGAGCTACTGTGAAGTATATATGGGTGTATGTACTTCTCCCCCACCCCAAACGTATTGTGATACCAGGGTTGGTGCTGGTCTCTGTGCCATCCATACTCAGCACAGAAGGGAAATTTGAGTCACAAGGAGTCAACAGGTTAAAGAGTCCTGATGGGGATGGACTGTCCCAGTGGAAGAGCCACCCCAGGTTTAAACAAAGGTAGGGGTAATTTGAGGTGCTGGCAGAGGGCTGTACCTTCACATTTGTCTCCAGCAGCTCTAGCATCACGTCCAAGCCCAGGATTACTTGGGATTGCTGTGCTCATGGCTGCGTGTCAGCCTTGAGTTCAACGGCAACAGCCAAGCCTTTAGGAGATGGGTTACTGAACTGTCACAGGCAGGGCAAACCCTTCTGCAGGGAACAGAGCACAGCCAAATGCGCCTCTTCTCGCTTGGCCAAAATGGCCAGGGACTGCATGCTAGAGCAGTGCAGCCAGGTCCAAGGAGGCCACCCGACCTGCCCCCAGTGACAGGTGGTGATGCCTTCTCCAGAGGATGCACAGCTACATTGGGCCAAGAAGTGAGCAAAGGATGGACTTGCACCATCCAAAAGCTGGTGCCAGCAGAACCCTTTACACTGAAGGTTGTGAATTGATCCAAACAGCTGCCCAAATTCCCCCTTCCCACCCAGGGTGCGATCAGCTGGACAAAAACCCACCATGCAGAGACTGCTCCTTGTTCCTGCAGTCTCATTCGGGACAAGCATGAATACTAATCTCATTGATTTGAGACTTCTTAATGCCAGTGGTACGTTTAGGTGCCCCTGAATTGGGTGAAGTGCAGTGGATTTTACATTAGCACTAACAGCAGTTACCCATCTGGTTCCCTCGTGTAACTACAAGATGGAGGATTCATCTGAATTTTCCCCTTGAAAATACATTTTTGTATTGTGCAATCCCTTAAAATTACAGTCAAGTATGTTGCAGTAATGCACGCTGCTTCCACAGTGCTCCAATTCTTCAGTCATGGTTTCAAAGCTCTACCACACTAAATTAAGCTACACCCTTCCCCCCACCCCCAAAAAAAGAGGTAAAATGACATATTGTTTACATGGTCTCTTGCCCGGGATAACTAACTCAAAAAAAGAAAAAAATCTTTCAGGATGTACATGCTGTTTTATTTCAAATATAATTCAAGACAGTCATTTTACTTCTCTGCCGTGAAGTAATTGACCATTGATTCATTATACTGAATGTCAAATAGGTTAGCCATATGTAATTATATTGTATTACAGCTATTTTTTAAAAATGCCTTTCAATACAACTTTTGGACAAAATGAATCCCAAAATAGGCCATAGATAACGTGTTGTGTACCTCCAGAAAGGGAATACCAGCCCTAGAGGTAATACAACCTCTGAATGATTGCAATCATTAGCCCTGATCAGCAGCAGAAGTTAATACGTTACATGTTAGCGTAAACTTTAAGCCAGTACACATGCATAGGTATCGGACAGACTTGGATAAGATATGGGCAGGGAAGGTAAAAGTCGTATGATTGGTTTTAATCAGCGTTTGAACTTGTGCATTAATCTTTTACTGGCACAGAAAGTCAGGTTCACAAGCCATGATGTTCTTTAGCTCTTTTCCTCCTTTGCACTCCATGACAGCATCAGAAGGGGGCAAATATCTCATTTGTCTTCTCTTAGCTCTAGTGCATCCCCTACTGCAAGGGGTGTTTTCAGAGCACAGACCTGTCCTTGCAGCTGCCCCGTGTCTAGAGAACAGCCAGAGGGGTTGCTGGCTGGTGAAACAGCATGCGAGCCCTCCGGGAGCAACTGGTACCTGCTATGGGTTCTTCCTTCCTCCACTTCTTTCCTCCCACCGCATGGGCTTGTCACACTTGACATTTGGAAATCCACAGGCCCCATCCTACGTCTTCCTGCAGCACATGCCAACAGGCGAGATCAGAATTTTATTTATTTATTTTCTAAAGTGTTGTTATCAGACGACTATGAAACCTCTGGAAGTCTTTACTCCAACCTCCTGCTCAGAGGAGGGCGATTGCCAATGCTAAATCAGGTCAGCGGCAGCTTTGTCTAGCAGATTCTTGAAATGCCTCCAAGGATGGAGGTTCTCCCACCCTCTTTGGTGATCTGTCCCAGGGCTGCACACCTTCCCCATGAGGAAGTTTTTACCCAGCACCCAACCCAACCTTGCAAGCCATAATTTGTGGCCTTTGCTTCTTGTTACACCATCTGCCACAATGCCACTGAGAAGAATTTGGCTCTGAGAAGAGTTTGGCTCTGTCATCTTTTCAACTGCCCTTCAAGAGGCTGAAGTCTGCTATTACATTGTTCTTTTGCCTCCTGGTCATGCCAGGGCTTTGTTGCTGGCACCAAGGACAGGACATTCTTCACTAAGGAGGTCACCAACAACATCCTGCTGGATGCTTGTGGGCAGTTGGCACCTTTCAGCTGGAGTCACACTATTTGCAAACAAGCCACACAGCATCCATGCATGTGTGTGTGTGTGTGTGCATGTGGACAGAGCCAAGTGATCATGTGCCTTGGGTCAGGGTGCCAAGTGCTAGATCCTCTGCCAGGAATCCCTTAACAGCTGTCTATTCGGTTCCCCTGCATCCCTCATGCATGGGACAGGTGGGAGGTAGTATTTCTTTGAGCTAAGAAGTTCACCCCTCTGCATTGAGCATCACCAGGTAAACAAAAAGATACAAAACCTATAATAAAGGCAAGAAGCATCACGCATGTCTTTTTCCAGGTCCAGCTTAGCTCAGCCATACTCACAGAAATCTTGTAGAAGCACGTGTCGAAGAAGACTGCTGTGGAGCTCAGCCCCAACCAGCACATGGAGCAAAGGCTCAGTGTTTGGAAGCACTCATGGAAGAAGGGGGGAGAGCACTGCTCCCCATGCAGATGTGGACACCACCACTCAATGCTCCGTGGCTTTAGTGACAGAGCTCATGGGGTGCCCTTCTCAAGCGGGCAGGAGGAGTGTGCAAGGTATGCAGTCAAGAACCAAGAGGAGATATGGGGTGTGCAAGGTAGGGCATGAGGAAGAGGTCTCAGCAGCACACTTGCCTACCTGGCAGGTGAGAGGTGTCTCGTTCTGAGGTTGGTCACAACAACAAGATCTTCCCCCAAAAGAGAATGTGCCCAACAAAACCATGTCTTGGTTTCCTTAGGGCAGACACATCACCTCCTCTGAGGGCAGCTGCCAGCTGTCAGAACAACTAGAATTGCATTTTAGAAATGGTTAGGGCATGTTGACCCAGATGACTTCAAATCCTGCTTAGCGTGCACAGCCTCAAGGAAAAGGGATCACCTGGGACCTACAAAAGGATGTACAAAAGGCCAGACCCTCTTCTTCTGTGCCTCCACAGGCCATCAAGTCCAGGTGGATGGAGCTGATGGAGAGCAGCCCAGGGGGATCAAATGCCCTGGGAGACGCAAGGGGCTGCCTGTATTGGAGCCACCATGGGTACACGGCGCAGCTTTGGTCTTCAGCTAACTCCTAAGGGCAGAAGGCTCACAGGGTGTGAGGGACCAGAAGTTAGGATCTGAATTCAGGAAGAAACATCCCCAATGGAGGAAAAGTACAGAAAACTGTAGAATATTCAATACAGCAAGGGGAAGGGGAACAGCATCTGTATTTAAAATAACAAGGGTAAAACAGGTAACTCAAGGTGCGCAGCCTACTTTCCCTGCCACCCAGGACTCACCATCTAAGTCTTTCAGGCTCTTCTTTGCATGCCATTGGTCCGTTATTTGGGACAAAATCCTAGCAGAATGAAGCTGAAGCCTCCCCAAACCCAAGGCAATTTACAAACCTAACCCACTCCTTGGAGAGCTGTATCTGGCTCTCCCTTCTCTTGTAGGAACCTTCCAGCCTCCCCTTCTCAAGTCAGGTACTACAGGCAGGGCCACAATTTATTATCCCTTTCCAGCCTTCTTGTTGTTTGAATGCCAACATGACAAAATGCCTTATTTAAAGGCACTCTGCATGTCCCTACAGAAAAAGGAGAAAAGAGATATTCAACGTCTCCTCAATGCAAAGGGATTAACAGGATTCAGAAAGGTTTAAAGGTCTATTTCCCACCTGGGATTGCGATGCATGTTAGCGACAAGTCAGATGCCAAGGGTGTGTTAATTCCTGCTTCCCAGGAAGGAGCCACCTCAAGCTTCCAACAGAACATTAGGCTGTGATTTGCAGAGAAAGAATTTCATATATTTTTTTGTGGAGTGACCCACAAAAGGCTGTGAGGCTCCACTAGCGTAGCGTACAAGCCAACGCTTATCTATGGAGTGACCTAAACAAGGATGTGATGCTCAGCTGCCAGATAATAGCTTGCTTCAGTGATTCATCCACGTGTAGTGATTCAAACAGAGCTGCTCGGCCAGTGAGTCAATGTTCACAAACCTTAAGTTCAGGATCTGACTCCCAACCACCTTGAAGAAGCTGTTTACAAAAAGGAAGAGATTCTTTCAAGACTGTAGTTAACCTGATACACTAATTTTAAAATTATGTCTGTCTGTTCCCTTCCAACTGTAATAGTCCCAACTACACTTTGCCAGTCTTCCCTTCAGCTGAGAGGAAGATGATGTAGTGCTGAGGAATGGGCAAAGGATGAGATGCTTTGGCTCTGCTCTGGTGTGACCTTGGTACAGTCATTTCATGTCCTTGTGCCTCAGATCCCTGCTCGTGAAATCAGAGTGAACTAAAACCTCCTTTCTCCCACAATGTATTTATTCTGCCTATTCAGATGGGTAACTTTTCAAGACAGGGACCGTGCCTAACAAAATGCAACCCATAAACAATAATACAACAATAATCAATGTCCTGCATTCATTGGCATTGGTTTGCAAAAGTCATTAGACAGTTATAAATAGCTGTATGCCCAAGGTAAGAATCACAGAGGGCCCTGGTTTTTGGAGATGAGGAGAAATCTGCTTTCATATGAAGAATTTATGAATGATCAGTAAGATAAACCGCCTTCAGTTTTCCAAACAGAAAAAGATTAAATAAATTCCTGAAGTGTCTTATTTTCAGTAATGAGAAAATACAGCAACGCAAAAGTTATTAATCTGAGGTATGTATGATCAAAACAGATCTGGGAAGAACAAACGGAAGAAATCCAGAGATAGTTACAGAGATAACGAATTATCATCAGGATGCTTCTGTAAACTCGGCACTTTTTCCACGAGGTGCAAGACGCTGTCCCCCAGGAGCACAGGTCTCACAAGTAACATCCAGCTAAGGCATCGAGCTCTGTTACCACATGCTGAGTGCTGGGGTGGTCCCACAGCTGGTTCAGCCAGGCTGGGGCTACTCAGATCTGCCTCCTGGCCACCCAGCACCTGCCCCAAGCTAAGCGCAGACACGAACCCGATGCTTGTTTTTTCTGTCTCTGGTGCGTTCATGAAGAAGGAATTATGTTTGCCTTGGAAACTACTTCCTTATTTCTTGTGCGTTCACTCATTTCTTCTAGGATGCTAATTTAAGTGCTGGTGGATCACATGGGAGGACTTTGCACTTAAGGACAGCCTCATTAACTGACCGGTAATACAGATTACCAGTGCTAAAAGATCCATAACTGGTTGATGTTGACTTCCCCCCAGTTTCCACTTAAGCAACACTTTAAACTAGGTCAGAGCATTAATTAACTTTTGCATGAGATCTCTCACCAGCACGCCCTGCCTCCCATTGGCTAGTTAATTCAAATCAGCACCAATATTAGGCTGCTACTTTGCAGAAAAAAAAAAAATAAAGCTAGTAATGATCCTTTTGGGAAATAAATTATTTATGGGTTACTATGTCTTAATGCTCACCTGCTCTGCTGTAGCTGGAAGCTAAAAACCTTTCTGTCCTGCTTGGGTTTCCTGAAGGCAAATTGGTGCCCAGCGACAGGATAAGAGGCAATAGGCACAAACTGAAACGCAGGAGGTTCCATCTGAATATGAGGAAAAACCTCTTTACTGTGAAGGTGACAGAGCGCTGGAACAGGTTGCCCAGAGAGGCTGTGGAGTCTCCTTCTCTGGAGATATTCAAAACCCACCTAGATGTGATCCTGCGCAACGTGCTCTAGGTGACCCTGCCTGGCAGGGGGGTTGGACTAGATGATCTCCAGAGGTCCCTTCCAACCTCAACCATTCTGTGACTGTGACTGGGTCATAGGAACATGTGCCTTGTTTTTGCCCTTGGCTGCACTTCTGCTTGACAAATTTTTATTGAAAATAATCTCCTTATAACAGAGGCTGGTTGCTTTCAGCTTTCTTGTTGGAAATTGGTTCCCTGAGCACCTTGCAAGGACACAGCTGACCTTGGAGAAGTTTGAGTTCAGGCTTGACTTGGATGTTTTGGATAAGAGAGTGTCTTTCTCTGTTCCCACAGGTGTACTCATACTCACAGAAGCACTCCAAGAGCTTGGATTTGGGTTGAAGGAGTAGTGCAGGAGACTCATCTATCCTTACTTGAAATGCCAACGGCATAGGCTCCTGGGTCAAAGTAAGCTGAGCAGATTTTCAGTTGGTGGAAGGTAACAAGCACTTCTCCTGCTTATAACAGCCTAAAGGAGACACCTAAATAGTACAGAATAATCCTTCTCTAGAAATGCTTTCTCCTCCCTTGACAAGAAAGGAGGGTAAAGGAGATGCTTGGCTATAGGTGGCTGTTATGTGCAGTGAAACAAACCTCAGCCCTCAGAGCATCCCCTTTCCCCCTCAAAAAAAGATGTCTGCCCCTGGGAAAAGTGTGGTGCCATCACTGCCAGCCTGAGACTCTTTTGCCTGTGAGGTGTAAAATATCTACATGGCTTCAGGAAACTGTAGCTGATATGCTTGGTCAAGGAAACAGTGATGGCTTCCCTGAATATGTGGAAGGACAATATTTATAATTAGTGGCTTGAACTGCACTGACCTGGGTCTGGCGGCTCCAGTTCCTCTCCTAAAGTTGCCAGCCAGGCTGCCACTCCTCCCTTGCACTGCAAGGATGAGAGGAAAATCAGCTGGCAGCTGTTGCCCAGGGACAGAGAGACCGTGCTTTACAAAGTCACCCCTCGGGACAACAAAATCTACTTATAAATATAGCTGCCTTTGTATGTATGGTGGGAACACACAAAAGCTGTTGCTGAGATTGTGCCTCTGGGCTTAGATTGGGCATCTGAACCCTTTCCACGGCTTTGAAAAAATCTAAGAAAATAAAAGATCTTATCACAATTTTAGATCTTAACTGCCTGGAGCTGAATTCTGAGGAAGTGTAGATAGACAACAAAAGCAAACAAAGGCTTTGGGATTTTTTTTTTATTTTCTATTTTCCCTGTATAAAATTTGGCCTCTCTCTTCAGCCTCAATCTTCATCTGCTCCCTTCCCTTCTATTCGTTTTGTACATCTGACTGCAAACCCAGGTCCTGTAACTACCTATGCAAATAAAGAAACGAGCTGAATTGTTTGCTGGAACAAGATCTTTGCTGTAGCCACTGTTTCTTCCACTTTGGGAACTGTACAAGCCACGCCTGGGAACTGCATCCAAAAGCAGTAGTTCTTGCAAGACTGCCCCATGGCAAGGCTTGTATTAGGCAGCACAAATTTTTGACGCTGGTTCAGGTCCATGTCAGAAGCTGAGGGAGTTTTGCCAGTGTGTTCAACAGGTACAGGACTAAGGTTTTGATGGAGAACAAATAGATTTAAGTCAGCATGAGATGCTGAGCATTCCTCATATGAAGTTGTCTCTTCCAAGTTTGCAGTCTTTCACCTGCTGTCTAGCTTGGGGCAATAGGAGCAGATGAGGGGTTTTAAGAAATATCCCCAACTCATTTTTGTTATCTGGCAGACAACATTTCAAACCTTTCTTGATCAGCTTCCAGGAACCCAGGGCATGGTTTCTCATGAGGATTGCTGGCCACCCACTGCAGGCTCCTCCGCAGGTGTGCCCCAGATGCTTATCGGTCACAGGTATTATCACACCAAGTTAACACCCACCAGACCTTGCCAGTGTTGACTTAGCAACTTCTATTCAGCAATACTTAGGCAAGAATCTGCTTCCTGTTTTGGGATAGGTCTGTGCCACTCAACCGCCAAAAAAAAAAAAAAAAAGTGATGATGCTGATTAGCTCATTATAAGCATGCCAACAGTCACTTACTTTTAAAAGGTGACTATTTCAGACTTGGGATGTATGAAGAAGAACTGAAAAGATCCAACAAAATAACTGGCAAGGTAGGTAAACTTGGAAACACTCTGGGAAGCAGATAGGCTGAAATGGGGATTAAAAGGACAGACATGTTTAGAGTTTCTCCCCTGGCTGGTAATCAGTACAGTTTCCCTACAGCTGAAGGAACTCGGCTGTGTTGCAGCAGAAAGCTCCTGGCATTTGAAAGCATGCATTTTGTGCTGACAATGCACTCGAGTCCTGGAATCAAGCACTATTTTCTTAGTTCTTCAGGTGTGTCTGTTGTAAGCAGTATTCACATGAATATACATTTATGCAGCAGTGTTTGAGGTCTGGCACTGACCACCACAAATTTGCAATACAATCTTCTATTTTTGTGCTCACTAAGCCTGTCCCACTGGTAAGTGAAGTCCTAATACTAACACTCCTCTTCTGTCTTCCTCCTCCTCCTCCTCTCTACAGAAAATTGCTGGCAGGTTTTTATGACAGTCTCTGAGGTGGATGTATTTATAAACCATATCCCAAAAGAGCAGTCCCTTAAGAAAATCTGCTGGACTGCCACTATGAGCTAAACCCACTGCTAAACCCACCGCCTGGGCCATTAGGCAGTGGAAGGGCTGTCGTAAGCTTCTGCCTGTGAGAAACAGTGGGGACACCCAGATGCTTGCCTGTCACGTGGAGAAAGCACGAGCAGGAGATATCACTGCCTACAATTCACATCCTGTTTGCTTTTCTTAAGCCCACAGAGCACAGTGTTCAAGATACCTCTCTCCAGCACTGGCCCAGCACAGCTGAAGCTGCCGAGCCCAAGCACTGGATTCAAGTTCTGAGATTTCTAGGAGGGCTCTAGTTAGATTTACTGGAATTTCTGGGGTCTAAAAGCTGCCTAAGTTGCCACGTCAGCTGTCCTTTTACCTTTTAATGTTTGCTTCTTTGAGAAGCAGGTTGTTTTGTTTATCTAAATCCTTGCTCTGGAGGGGCAGGGGCAACCAAGGAGTGTAACTGGTCTGACCATAGGATGAAAAGAGTAAAACTGCAATGAAAAGAGTGGAACTAGTATGGAAGTCTTTGAAAGCATACTCTTTTATGGTGCAATCACAATATACATGTTTTATATTGCAAGGTGGGGCATGACTTGCACTTCTGTTCATCCTTAAATTGGTACTGAGTATCTGAGCTGTGACGCAGCTCTGAGATCTAAAATGTTCTCAACTTGCCCCTGGATGAAAGGCAGAACATGTTTCCCTGGTGAATCTGGCTTAATTTGCATTTCTTTATCTATCAAGCAAAAGCGTAACATGGAATCTGAGACAAGTGAGTAGGAAAACGCACATGCATCCTGGATGGAGAGACCACTCTTAAGATCTTTTTTTTACATCCAGAAAAACTGCTTCTTCTGTTGGAAGAATATTCTATCAGTGCTCTCTGGTCTTCCCTTATCAACCAGCCTTCATACCCCATGCTTCCTTTGCTATCCTTATCCAAGATGGTGTTGTTATCATGTTAGATACCTTACAAGTGCAAAATATGCCATGGCATTTTGTCTGGGAAAATAGTAAAGCCATGTCCGTTCATTGCAATATGAATATGGCTAAAGACAACTATAGATCCTTCCAGACTCTCATCAAACTCTCAGCTCTCCCGAACTCTTCATCTGTTTCCTAACTTTAAGATTTTGTCTGCCTGTGTGCAAGACTTCATCATACCACAAGAAACAGAAGACACAAAGATTAGACACTTCAGAAGGAAAAAACACAATTACAAAACATTGATTATCCTAGGACATGTTCTCTTAACACAATAGTTGCAAGGCAATGGCTGATGTAAACAATGATAATTACTTCCTCTTTCCTTTTGAGTAGTCAATTGTAATAAAAGTTATACTTTACTGTTCACGTTTATCTGTTTGCAAGCTGAGATATCAAGCACCCAAATGGCAGAAAATAGTTAATATCTAAAAAGGAATGTGTTGTTTCCATTTTTTGTATTAATCATCAGTAATTTGGCTTGTGTTAGCATTAAATTTAGGAACAGCTATTTCTTACATCCTTCCTGTGTCGTGGGAAAGACAGGATCATTTAGCTCTGCCGGCTAAATGCCCACAGGTAGCCCATCCTTGTGGCATCTGAGCTGCATTCTGAAATCAATTCCTGTCTTTGCCTGTGCTCCCCAGAACTGGTACCACCTCCCCAACTAACTGCATAAAAGGTGGGAGCTGGTGGAGTGGAGCTCACTTCCAAAACACATCCCCTGCTGGCACTGTGGGCACAGATGGAAAAACACTGCTTCTTTGCCGTGATGAACCAGCTGAGAGTTTTCCTCTGTAAAGGGAAGTCTCCACCATCCATCTCTGAGATCAGAGAATCACAGAATCATGGGATGGCTGAGGTGAGAAGGGACCTCTGGAGCTCATCTGGTCCAACCTCCCTGCTCAAGCAGGGCCACCCAGAGCTGCTTGCCCAGGACCATATCCAGCTATTGCCCTGGACAGATGAAGAATGGCTGCTTTAACCCACATAAACATTGGAGAGAGCCCAAGGTACTGAATAATCCGGCACATTTCACCTCAATTTGCTCTCCGTTCCTTTCTGTCTTCCCTTGTTGAGCTGCTCTCCTCCTGGATGGGGCTGGCTCCAGGTGACATGTGCATCACAGCTGATTCCCTGTGGGAAAGAGGAGAAAGAAATGGGTCAGCATGATGTGGAAGTGACAGAGCTGAAGGCTTTGCCCCCCGTGTGCATGACTTACCAATGCAAGGCACACAAGGCTTTCTATTTTGCCTCTGTGAAGTCAGAACAGGTCGTGCCCAGTTCCTGCTGAGCGAGGCTGATGCAGAAGGGGCTGCAGGCATTTAGAAGGCTTTGTCTGAGGCCAGTGATGGGAAGGCACTGTAACCCTCGGCATTCATTTTGCAAACCCTGGTATCAAACAAATATATTCACCTGATGCTTCTGTGCGTTACCCTGGCCTTACGCATGCGATGAGTGGCCAGGCCTGGTCAGCAGACCTCTGAACTGATGGCCACTGCCCTCATGGGACAGCAAAGTACTGTCGGCACCAGCTGGTCACTATCCCTCTGCAATACCGAAGAAATGATGTAAAACTGCTGAAAACGGAAGGGCTGGGATTTCACCCCTTAAATTGCTTCCTGGGAAAAAGTTCAGAAGATGCTTTATGGGGCTTGTCTTTCTACCAGGTGAGTTATTCACCAGTGGAAGGACTCCCCTGGAGAAGGGGAGGGCTGCAGGACTCACCCCAGCACTCCTCCATGGAAAACATGGGGAAACCAGACAAATGGCTCCATAATTTGATGTCCCTGGTGTCATTTCCCTTCCCCTTTCCAATACACTGCCAGCTCTGCTTGAGGTATTACAGAGGGATGACTGCAGGTAAACAACACCCCTGTGTGAACAAACAAGGGCCACCAGGTGGTAAGTGTGAGCCCTCTGGAAATTGCCACCACTTGGAGTAAAGGTCAGTAAAACACTATGAACATGCTAAATTCGAAGTTCAGAAGCACTCACATTGTCCTTGTAGGCTTTGCTGAGCTGGGAGGAGCACGGGGCCCTTTCTCCCCCATGACAGCTGTCGGTAGTGTCTCCACAACATTCCCAACCCTTGTCCTCCAGGAAGGAGGCATTCAGTGTGGAAGTCATTGCCAGGTCTCAGAGGATGACAGCACAGCACTAAAGCCCAAACTAAAGCACACTGAAGCCAACAGATATCCACTGACTGATACAGGTGCTGGATCAGGCCTTTAGCAAATAACTAATTACTTCTTGAGTTGGGAATAGCTGAGTGGAGCACTTGTGGGGACTTGTACACAGCTCTCCAGTTAATAATTTATTCACACAAATAATCCTCCATCTTGCAAGCAATCCTATTGAAAACAAGGATTACAACGCAATTAAGGGCTGCAGGATGAAGTCCTGAGATAAAATACAGAGTAAACAAAGTAAGATATTACAGCCATTAATTACTGTTTAGAAATAGTCAGATAAGGAAGTCAGGACAGCCATGAATCATAATGTTTCACTGCTTTGTGAGCTTATGAGCAAAACCGTTCTTAGCGCAAAGACATGGTTTTAATTTTAAAGATAGCTACTGTCTGAAAAGTTATGGCTGAGGTTGTAACCTGCCTGTGACCTGGCAAATACAGGTGACAATCTCACTGAAGCCCCAGGGCGTAAAGCTTTTGCAGGAGCTCAGTGTTACTCTGTGGAAGTAATTCTGCCTGCTATCTTCTCAGTCAATGCCTAATTTGTTTTTCTATTTTTAACATGCTAATTTTTTTTTTAGCTCAGCTTTCCAAGAAAATAGAAGTTTTTTCCAAGAAAAGAAGTTTTTTTCCAAGAAAATAGAAGTGTGTTTATATTCATCTATCTGTCCCTTCCTGCTTCCCAATGCATTTTGAATCTACCCATTGGTTTCAGACAATATTGACTGAGGGGAAAGGGCCTTTGGGACCTGCACTGGGAGCCTTGAAGACACTGTATTCAAGGAGTGAGCGATCATGAGCAGACCATGCCTGCCCTACCAGGCCTCACACTTAGGGCTTGAGCAGCCTGTATGTTCGCATGAGCAGCTGCTGCAAAGGAACCGGCTGGAGGGCCCCGTGCCGGCCTGTGCTGTGGTGGGTGTTAAGACAGAGGTAACAGTCCAGCCTGCCAGGAGAAGATGCTTACACAAAGCAAAGAACACCATGGCATGGGAGGGAGGCAGACCACGAATGGGATCTGCACGGCGTGCTGTGGGAAAATCCATCCAGAGTCTGTCCAATGTTGTATGAAAGCGGGGTTCCCAGCATCTGAGGGGATGAGAGATTTACTTTTCCATATTCTTATATTCCTATTTTCCTATCTGAATAAAACAGCTATTTTATTGTGTCATTTGTTGTTGGGCCTTTCTTACAGAGATCTGGAAAGAGCCCTGCACTCTCTCTCTCCCTCACCCTTTCCAGTGCAGAACAGGATCTCGATGTCCTAGGACATGAGGTGCACAGCCAGGACAGGAGGGACAGCTCATGTGTCACTGCTGAAGGAAAGCCTGCAGCATGAAATTAATCTTTAAAACACGCAAGTGGGAAAGAGATGCTGACAGTCAGACTTTGTTAGCTCCACAGGCTGTAGTATTTCATTTTAAAACACTTTAAAAAACAGTGCTTTAACTCAGTTAATAAAAACATCTCTGAGCAGTGCAGACAGCTTGTGCAACTGCATGACTTGAAAGAAAAAACGTAGTTATCTTTGCTTTGGTTCTGTAATATTTTCCAAAATGCTTTCCTTACTTAAACAAAAAGCATTTTCTGAATATGCATTTTTGCAAAAACATCTGCTGTGTATTTGACACAGTTATTTGACAAAGCAAACCATAACCCTTTATTTAGATTAGAAAATATTAAACGTCTGGAGCATGTTGCAAAACAAAGTAAACAGAAATAAACAGGAAATATGCAGCTAAGTAGCCACAACATATTAAGGTCAGTTCCCCTTGCTTTGTCTTTAAACTGTATCCTTTCCCATTGTGTATTTCTTGCAGGATTTTTTTTTCTCTCTTTTTTTTCCTTCTGACTGCTGCTTTTCCTCTCCTGCTTTAATTGAATCATTCATTCCCTTCTGCCTTTTCGAGAGTTGGAAGAAATAAACTTTTATCTCAGCTCGGCAGCTGGCGGCGATGATCCCTACGCACAAGTCACAAATTGTGTGTAAGATTTTGTCAACTTTTGACTCATTTACTGTCTTTTCAATTACTTTGATTTAATTCAAACCGACCCTTGGCTTGGTTCAGGATCGTTTGCAGAAGATCTGTGAGATAGAGGAAATAGAAAGCTAACATAACAGTTCAGTGTGGCAAGGCAGTTCCCCTGTCTTAGAATCATCCCACCCTGTTCAAAACCCTTCCAGTAGTTCAGTCCCTGGGTGGAAACAATGGGATTTTGGAGGTGCCTTTCAACACCCATACCCTAGAAGGGCTACACTCCTCATTTCAATTCAGGTCTGAGAACCTTGGCAGATTTCAACCACCTGCACGCAGTACGGGACCTGGTTCACAAAGAGGAACCCAGTGAAAAATCACATTTGCTTTTGATTCTTGACATTCTTTAATCTGAATAATTCCACTGTAAAAAGGTGAATGTTTAGTGTCCAAGAAGTCTTGCGAGTGTTATATGATCCCTTAATAGGGTTAATGTTCTGAGTCCCCAAGATACTGGGACATCGTTTTGTTTTAATAATGTTTAAAACTGTTCTGATTTTTAGTGGGTATAATTATTTGTGGAGCGATACTTTGAAGGAAAACAGCAGAGGCAATTATAGCTGCATCTCATCCTGGAAGAGAGCAGGGAAACAATATAGGGTTGCCAGTACACTAAAATAGATCGTACGTGTGACCAGGAACTCACTTTACTCCTCATGCTAACACATTTCAAAATGTGAAAGTTTAAAAACTTGAAAATTTTTGTACCACAATGCAAACTGGTCGTAAGTCAACATTAGCAGACTTTCAAGGCAAATACTTTTCCACCCTGGAAGTGGCTGTTGTTTATTGGGCAGCATGCCTTACTGCAACACACGGTGTTGTCTCAAGGGAATTGTTAACAAAATTGGTAGGAGCCCCAAACTACCTCCCCTCAAATCAGCAGGATTTTCTGCAGCCCAGAGAAATGCACGGGGCAACATTGGATGTCCATGACAAAGACATGAAAATATATTTTCTGCCGGAATGGTCTTCTAGAGTAATTCATGCAGCTTAAGTCTTCAAGCGACTGAAGGCTGCATCTCAAAACACTGCCTCAGGACAGAGGCCATTTCCAAACTCAGCCTGGGCCTGCAGCACAGCTCTTCCTCGCTGGGAGCCTTCCCCACGGACAACTTTAACCATTATTCCCCTCGACCCCCGCAGGCAAGGTCAGGTCCTGAGAGGAAGGGCTGAGAGACAGCATGGAGGGTCCTTCCTTCAGCAGTTGTTTTCCCTGGAGCATGAACAGTGGCCGAGCTTCGTGGCCGCAATCTCGCTGGCACCAACAAAGCAGAGCCTCGCACATGCGCTGCGTTTGTGCATGGGCGTGGGGTCAGGCCAGTCCTCTGGCACCCCTGGGCCTCTTTTGGTCTCACAGCTGAGAGCAGCTGGGGAGATTATCACACATTTTTTTTCACAGCCCTTGTCCGTAATTCACAGGAAAAGGGTGTGCGCACCCAACCAACAAGCCCGCTCCCACTACCTCATACCAGCTACAGCCTAGATTTCACAGCTTTTGTTTGGCTGCCATTAGTCCCGGTACTCTTTTGTTTGGTGAGAAAACCAGCTCATATCCCAGTAGATTTTGTACTGTTCCCAAGGACTATCTATCCTTTACGTGCATGGGGTGAACCTGATAAACCAGTTTCTGCTGCGGTTACACAAAGGCTGTGCATTGTTCCACTGTTCAGCATGTCACTTTTATCACTGCTCTTGCATGTTCACAGTGGTTGCTCTGAATTTTTAAAGCTTTCACAAAAAAGTGAATGGCAAACTTGGGAACAGCTTTATGTGAGCACACGCACTGAGGAGAACTGTCAGACACAGCTGGAGCAACAGCCTACTTGCAAGTAAATCTGGATTTGCAAAACAAGGGACGTTGTCATTTTACAGTTACATACATTCATATGTATCTGCAGAAGTTTGGAGGTGGGAGCTCTTACTTCCAGCAAGTATAGCAAGAGTGAGAATTGCTCCAAAGGCTTTCTTGGTTTGTATCTTGTTGGCCTTAAAAATCTTATTTTTGGACATTTTTAATGCTGTGCTTTTAAAGAGTTTCATGTCAATAATTGAAACTTAAACATGTATTTTTGTCATCATTGGTACGTGCAGCAGATGGAGGGGGAACAAAAGTGGTAGAGGACAGGAAAAGCTCACTTTTGTCCCTAATGAATTTGAGGTCCCCCACTCACTTTGTTCATGTAAACGCATTCATTAAGGCATATTTCTAGAAACACCGAGTCTGGAAGTAGAGCTCCAATGGACAATAGGAAGTGGCACATTTCTGCCCCTGTTGGACCCTTTGGTGTTCACATGGGCACTGGGAGCACCAGTATCCTTCACCCCTGAGGAGCACGGGGCACCAGCACATTACTACCCAGCATTATCACTAGCCCTGACCTGCAGAGTCCAAAGGAAGCACTTGCATCACTACTATTGTTATCTGGCAAAGCATAAAATTCAGTCACACATTTCATTTAAAACGCAAACACGACCTTTGAAAGCGGATTTTGAACCACAACAGTCATACGTGCCTGTTGTCACAGGAAACCAGTCTCTCCTTGTATCAGGGCAGGTGTTCCTCCTGTTCTTGAGATAAAACCAAACCAAACCAAAAACCTAACATTATCTGTGTCACATTCCACAGCTGCCATTGTTCTTCATTTGTTGGGCACCCTTGTCTCCGATACAGTGAAATGTGTGCAGCTGGCAAAAGGAGCATGGGAGCTCTTGATCATAATTTCAGAGACAACCAAATGGAGGCTGTAAGAACACAGGAAGGGTTCATACAAATGGCTGAAGCATGCAGACAGAGCTAGGGTTTACAGAATACCACATATACGTGTGTGTGTGTATATAAAAGTTAAATATATAAAACTTACTATATAACTCATTTTATATATATATATTTATAAACAAAAAAGTATCATATTAGTAATCAGTTTTGGCCAGTTTAGATTTGGTGCTTTGGTGGTGTGATACTTCAGTTCTTTATTTAAATGCTTCAATGTTTTATTAAACTTATGTGTTTCATTTCAGGAACTATCAAATAGCAAGAAGCAAATCATGCTTAGGCACCCTGAAGACTACATCACAATATGTCCTATTTCCAATCAAAATCTCATTTCTGCCGTATTGCATTATCATGTGGGTTTGGGGGGAATGATTTTCTGTTGTATAATCTGACATCAGTTGTAGACAATGTTACATGAAAATTAACATCATTTGCCAATGACTGAATCTTCTACAGGAGAAAGCGGGACATCTTTAAGTATTCTTTTTCATGTCACGAATTTGATAATTGTTAACATTAACCACATAAGGGTGCCATTATTATTAGATGTGTTATTGCACATCTACAGTAACATTCCTCCACTCCCTCCACACCTTTTGCTTACCTTCTAGGTTTCCCTGTTGCAGGCATTTAAAAGAAATTTTGAACACAGCCTTATCTTCTTGCTTAATTCTTATCACCCACTTCTCTGATGTGTTTCTATGTTCCCTAACTGCTAACTTGACCACAGAGCAAACTATATTACACAGTATTACAATATATATATTACAGAGAAAACGCCATTGTACAACTGACCCTTTTCTATTAATCCTTCCTCATCGTTCTCCATGCGACTGAGAGGCTTTTGCCATGCTAATAGCAGTTCTACCGTCTTGCAACTTTTATTCTTGCTTCATACCTTCCAGTCTCTTAGCATCACTTTTCTTTTGTGCCTGTAAGTTGTCCGGATTACACATGAGATAATGATCCAGCAATCTTCTCAGTGCCAGAGAAAAGGTGAGAAGTGCATTTTCAGGAATAAGTGATTCTACAAAAGGATAAAAAATAGCATTCTTTCTAACTAGATACTGCATGCCTAATGCTGTGCATCCATTTGCATATTTTTTACAAGCTATTTTTATTCACAGTAACCCATCAGAGCCAGGACAACTGCAGAAAATCAAGTAAAATAAGGACTGCAATTCTTCAAAATATACACAGCTTTTATCAGCTGCAAGCACTGGTGGCAGTGGAACTACTTCACTGGAATTGCTGATGCAAACTATGAAGGGAGGAGGGAGCACATGTAATATTTCACATTCACAATCTTGCTAACTGCTTATAGTATGAATGAAACTTGATTTGCAGGTTGAATCTTAAATCCTGGCAGCTGAAGAAAATATTACACGGGCTACAGAAATGGACGGAGAAGATGCACATAAAACCTCAAAGGCATTTCCCTAGTGCCTTTTTAGTATAGGTTTGCTAGTGTATTCTATATTTCCTTATTTCCAGGACTTGGGCATGTACTTGTCATTATTTACAAAAACAGGCTGCGTAAGTCCTGTTCGGCTTCCCATCTGAACCAGTACAGCCCCAGGGCCGTGTTGATATTCTGCCTGTGCTGCACATCACCTCCAACCCTACTTCATGCCCCGTGTCGTGGCACAGAGCAAGGTACAGTCTTAAGGCAGTTGTCCACAGCATTCAGGGAGACTGCACGCACACGGCATCTTCTAGCTCATTCACTCCTGCTCACAGAATTCTTTACAACAGCATCATCAAAGGACCGATGACAGCGGCTTGCCAGACAGTACAGGCTAAGTTCTCCTGGTAACTCTTAAATTACTATAGTGGGAAGGGGGAAAGGAGCTTTTTAGCATGCACACACGTGAACAGACAGCTTGTGTTTGCACTCTTGAAATAGATCTTGTAGCCTTGTCTTTGCAGATCTCTTTGGGACTTTTTGCAAATAGCAACTCAATTCAACTCAGGCTATATGATATTAAAACCCATTTCCTTTGTTTTCATTTTGTTGCTGTGTAAATAAGAAAAGCAGAACACCAGTCTTAATATTTTTTGGACAGATGCTTAAGAAAAGTTCTCTAAACTCACTTAGGTGCTCTAATTACAGCTCAGTTTTATATTATCATAAGGAATAGCTGAGACTTGCCTGCTGTGACATGGCAAAGTATGACCTTATCTGACCCGACCATATTGAAGCAGCTCCTTCAGGAGGGACCAAAAAAAAAAAAAAAAGAAAAAAGTACACAGGCAAGCTTAATTAATGTAGACTTTTGTCAGGTTAAGCCTAAACATAACAATATTTCCCATCCCACCCTCTCCCTACTTGCTCTAATTTACACTGAGCATAAGCTTAATCATCATTCTTAATTAGTTGGCTTTGTTTTATTTGGTAAGGCCAAGAAGTAGTACAGTGGAATTATTTGCAGGAATAAAGTCATTGAAAACTATATTTCAGTGAAAAACTTCAGAACAAGACAAGATAGGGATCTCACAGGCTGAGGCAAAGAGAGTAGAAGACTTGCCTCAAACTTACTAATGGTAACATTAGTAACATGGTAACATTAATTGTTCAGAGAAATGAATCAGAAAGCTAAAAAAAAGTCTTCCCTTTGAAAAGTCTTATCAGTTACAGAATGGAGAATATCATCTTAGATTTTGACAAACTCAAGCCACCATTAGAAAGAAAAGTTGTCCTTGAAAGTTGCCTGACAAATCATGCTGTTTGGAATCAGCCGTTTGTCTTAATGCACCATAGAAATTCCTCTTAGCATTCTTTCCAAATGAATAAATATAAACTAGTAAAGATAGTTGAAGAATTAAAAAAATGGTTTGGTTGAAAGAATGTCAGCTTTTAGCTGAAATCAACCATGTAAGTTTACAGGGAGAAAAAAAAAGAATTCTCTAAGCATTTCAACTGGGCTGATTATATTAGCTTCTCTTATCTCAGCGAAGAAGGAGGGAGACGTAGAATCTTTAGTAAAATGAATACATGAGTATTTCTTGAATCCATTTAGGGCTTAAATTGCAATTTTTGGCCATATTGAATTATGGTAGGAAATGCAGTAATAGTTTTGACAGGATACAGATACTTTTTGGAGTACACACTAGAGCTGAAAGAGACCAAATGTTGCACTTCTAGCTGTTAACAAAAGTTTAATGGTACAATTTTCTAGCATGACGCTGGCACCATATCAAAGGCCTCCTTCTGAAAAATGTAACACACCAAAGCATGTTTGAAAGTATTCAATTCTCTCCCACCTTTACAGCAAATTACTTGAACTAATAAATCTCAAAGATGGGCAAGAAAAAAAAAAAAAAAACAAGGAGGTAATTACTTTTCTAAATAGTATTTTCTCTATAGTTTCTTCCTACCTTCTTTATTCAGCCCACTGTTGATTACAGCTGTAGAAGTGATGGTTCCTGATGTTTGCTTAATTACCAAGGGTTTGTAACTACAGTAGTTCATGTTTAACAAGATCCTCGCTTTCCAACAAACACTTCACCAACCCTTCACCCTCCTTACCCCAAAGGAATTCCTCCTCTCCCTTTGGCTTGGGCACAAACTGCTTTCAGCTATCATTTCCTTTTACTGCATACTTCCCCCTGCCTTTTTTTTGTTGTTGTTGTTGTTTAAGCAAGGTGCTCCAATTTTGCAATACTCACATAAAGACCTCAACAACTCAGAAATATTACAGGCTTTACTGGTAAGTAATATCTGACATTAACATTCATTTTCCCTACAACACCTAGGTCTATGTCACAAATTACTTACAAACATGTCTGGATTTGCAGGGAATGAATGAGTGGAAAAGAGCCCTATATTTATTTAAAGAACAGCCAGAAGGACAGCACAGAGCAGCATACCTAGCTCCTAATGCAAGACAGAGGATAAGTCGCTTCTCAGCATACTCAAACTACAGCTTCTTTGTCAACTGACCCAAGTCGTATAAAGCAGAAGCAAGTCCCTTAACAAACTATTTATGCAAATTTATTATTGCTAGAGTGACAGGACTGGCCGTACTATCACAGCTCCATAGCTCTGCTACAAAACTGAGCACAAGCTCCCTCAAAAAAAGCGGAGGAAATTCTTTTCCCATTATTTGCTAATACTTTATTGGATAAATTCCAATAGGATACTTATTTTCTCATAAAAATCAGGTCACAGGTACGCCATGAGATCATAACCCAGAACACAACACTACCTTTTAGTGCAGGTTCATGCTCCTCACCCAGGCACCTCAGCTACCCTGAAACAGAAACAAGAAACATGCTTAAACTCTGCCCGTGGTCTTGAAATTCCAGGACGGGCACTCCCCCACCTTTTGCCTTGGCGCCATTACTGCAGAGGCATGTTTTCAGCTGTGCCACAACAGCCCTTGTGCTTGTGCAAGGGGGGGGAATTGGTCCTGGGCAGAGGAAAAGACAGAGTCCCAGCCTGGGTGTGCAGGGGGACACCAACTCCTGCTGCCCCATGTTTCTGTGGTGAGGGAGGCCACAGCCTAGGACACCCACGCAGGTGTAGCCTCTCTGAGACAGCCGTGGTCAAATCCACCAAGACCAAGACTTTCCTCAGCAAACGAATGCTGCCTGCCTGCTTGCTCTACCAAAAAAGCCATCGTGTCCCCGATGCTGGGAGCTCGTGCCCTGCCTAAGCAATCAAAGCCCCACGGTACCCAGAGGGACACGGGGTTCCCTGTCCCCAGCGCAGCCTTCACACTGGCAGGCTGGGTACCGGGGACCCAGGTGACCGCAAGGGCTGGGCAGGAAGGTGGAAGCCTGCCTGACCTCACCTCAGCAGGGGCCCTGCCCCGCACGGCC
>VXAA01007436.1:787538-818389 GCA_013399115.1 Anseranas semipalmata | reverse complement strand
CCCTCACCCCCCCTCCCATGCGCCCCGCGCTGTCAGGCGGCCCCCAGGCGGCGGCGGCGGCGGGAGGAGGGGCAGGGAGCGCGGGCGGCGCGGCCCCACACAAAGGGCTTGGCGAGCCGGCAGCGGCGCCCGGGTCAGGTCAGTGCGCTCCGCTCCGGCGGGGGCTCGCCTCGGGAGCGTCCGTTGGCGGCGGCGGTTGGCGCTGAGGAGACTGAGGGGGGGGGCGGGGAGAGAGGGTCCGGCGGCCCNCAGCGCCCTGCCGGGAGGTCGAGCGCCGAGTCCCGGGCGGCACGCCGGGCCGCCGGCTCTGTTTATTTTGTCCCCGCCGAAAGCCCCGGCCCCGGGGCTGCCGCGTTATGTCCCGCCGCTCCTGATCGCTCCCGGACGGACACGGCGGCCGCAGGGCTCGGTGCGGTCTGCGTCCCGAGCGGGCTGTGGCGGCAGGCACTGAGGTGTCGTGCTCCTTTGTTTCATCTTTCCTTTTCGGTCAGCTGCTGGTCTGGCGGGGTGCGGGTGCTGTAGCTCGCGAAGCGGAGCGTTAGGTGGAAATGAGCCCCCAAAATATGTTGGAAGGTAATGGTAGGTCGAGGTTGAGGCAGTTAAGCAGAAATACTGAAATACAAGGCACTTTTCCTAATAGATTATTATATTTCCTAATAGGTTGTTTCTATTCTAGCACAGCTACCTGTAAAATAACTGCAGAAAGTATTATTAAAAAAATCTCCCGAAGGAGACACTGTGTGCCTTGAATAGAATCCACTTGCCTGAATTGGCACATGATTAATCTCTTAGTAAGCAGCCTGGTCTGCTCCTCTGACATGGTTACAGGCTTTTAAAAAGTTGTCTGCAGTTGTGAATACTGAGGGCTGTGGGCAACGCTATACGTGGTCCTTGTCCCTGTCACTTCTAAGTGAGGAAATGTTAGTGCAGTCACAAAGAGCTACGTTACTACTTGGGTAAGCTCTTGCCAGTCACATGTTAATAATAACAACATTTCAGCAAACAGAAATAAATCCAGCAGAGGCTGTTCTGGTTTTCTTGCAAATATGCCTCAGCCATTTCCTGTCTTTTTCAAGAACTTTGTCTAAAAAAATGCTGTGGCATAGCTAAGACAAAAGAGTCTGCTACATGGACAGGAATTTAAGAAATGCTGCAAACCTTTAAGTTTTTGTTACTTAAAGCAGATGTTTTTGCTCATTCAGCATACCAGAGAGGATCTTGTGTTTGATTACCGGGGCTGNGGGCAACGCTATACGTGGTCCTTGTCCCTGTCACTTCTAAGTGAGGAAATGTTAGTGCAGTCACAAAGAGCTACGTTACTACTTGGGTAAGCTCTTGCCAGTCACATGTTAATAATAACAACATTTCAGCAAACAGAAATAAATCCAGCAGAGGCTGTTCTGGTTTTCTTGCAAATATGCCTCAGCCATTTCCTGTCTTTTTCAAGAACTTTGTTTAAAAAAATGCTGTGGCATAGCAGAGTCTGCTGCATGGACAGGAATTTAAGAAATGCTGCAAACCTTTAAGTTTTTGTTACTTAAAACAAAGCAGATGTTTTTGCTCATTCAGCATACCAGAGAGGATCTTGTGTTTGATTACCGGGGCTGGTTTGGCCTTGTAAGCAGGTGGTTAGATACTGAAATTAGTGTCTTAAAGATATTTTTCACTATTGTTATAGACAAAAGTGATGCTGTTTCAGAAACAGCACTCAGGCTTTGCCTCTTTCCCAATGCCAGCATAGCCTTGTTGGTAGAATTCCTGCCTTTGGACCAGAGCAGCATGTCTAAATCTCGTCTGTGAGTTTGTTTTCTGTCCGGTGCTAATACTGCAATGCAGCATGAGAGAGCTGCTGACTTTGTGGCCGTCCTTTCTAGTGCAGTCGGGGTGAGGGGAGAGGTGGGGGCTGGAAGAACCTGCTGGTTGTTCGGGTGGAAATGAAGGAGGTGATGCTGTAATGCTGTTTCTAAAAATTCTCCTCCAGTTGCTAGACAATGTCCTGACAATTGTGTCCTCTGACCTTGTTCTAAAATGCAGGTGTTGCTAACTAGGTATGTAATAAAATCGAGTAACAATAATTTGGTACTTTAGATGTGTTTTATAATATTCTGATACCTTCTAAGGACCAACAACAAGCAAGCAAATCTGTTCTTTATGCTACAGGTTTAATCAGATTTGAATAAATATAATTTAAATGTTAGAAATACAGTCTGAAGTAACACAAGTTGGTATTTTATGGTTGATAGCCCAGTATTGTGAGTAAAAATGACAGAAGTGTGTCTTAAAACAGCAGTTTTCCATGGTTGGGCTCATATTTCTGCATTGTGGAGCACAGCACCAGGGCTGACGTGCAGTGGATTTTTCTATTGCCGCGTAGAGCACAGCTTTCAAGAAAGCAACGTGCAAGTGCAGGGCTTGCCCCCGCAGTGCCTGGTAGTGTTCACAGGCAGGCTTCCCACTGGATGTTACAGGGGGCTGTGGGGCCCTGCATCGGCCCCGCTCCTGCCAGCGTGTGCTGCCAGCTGTCAAATGACTTGGCTGGGATTGCGGCACCTTTCCCCTGCTTCAGGCAGGAGCCGGACCTCTGCTTGGGGTTTAAGTCTCACCAGTATGTACTTTTAAGGTGGAGAATGTCTGCTTAAAACAAGAAACGTGCAAGCAAAGATACCGCAGCCTTCTAGATCTTGTTCTTTTGATCTGTGTGTGCAAGAGTAGTGATATTTTGAAATAATTGAGCGTATGTTTACTTTTTGCAGTACCAGTAGTCTGCACAGGTCTGGTGATGAAATGTGTGCTAACGGTATGAAGGAGCCTGTTTGTACGCATATTAGCTATTTTCCTACAGATAACTAAGCAAATTCAGTAATATGGTGGTTAAAAATATTCTTACATCAAGGACCAGGTGACCGAAGGTATTAAAGTATGTTATGGGATTATCATGGTAACCAGGTACTTAGCTTTCTAATTTTAATTAAGTTTTCTGTCTAAACACCTTAGAAAAATCCCATTAAATACCTATGTAAAAATTCAGTTACCTGGATATCTTTTAAAAAAAAATCACCCATTAAAAAGCTACTTTGGTAAGCTGTATTTTATCCTCATGGAAAAAAAAAAAGTATGTTCTGTGTTATCCAGTCATCCTTAAATGTAATGTTATTCAAGAGAGTTTCAGGATGATAGCTTTACATCAGAAATTTCTACCAATAGTTTACTACTTAGGGTTTTTGGAGACGAGTGAGGAAGAGGTGTCACACAGTGTCTTTCAGCACTGTCTGCTTCTTTTTGGCTTTCTCATTGTTAGGTTGCCACATACTGATTATCCTCAGTGGATAAAGCCATTGCAAAGGGCCAAAATCTCGTAAGGTCTGGGTCATCTAGCTTCTAGGAGCTTAAATGAAGTTGTTTAGTTCGCAGTCCATTAGATGTGATGTAGAGAGAGGACAGTTCACAAAGCTGGATTCCCCTTAAGTACTGGAAGAGCAGCATTTTGCTTCTTTAATCTTAATTTTTTTTCTGAATTCTTATTATTTTCAATAGAAACCTTCCCTTTGTTCCCCCTCTTTAGAAAGGTAATGAAGAATTTCCTGAGGGTTGGTCTGTTTGTTTCCTCTCTCTTCCCCCATTAGATGTCGATGTGTATTTTTCCTGCAACTGCTGAGTATACCCAACCAATCTGCAGTCCTTACGGACATCTCACAGCTGATAAAGTCAGCCTTTCATTCAGTTCTATCTTAATACAGTTGCCTAAAATGTTTCCTGTCTAATTCTGAAAGCTGCCTGTGGGCTTGTAAGTCTCTGCAGCAGAAAAAAGATCACATCACACTTCCAGCCTGTCTCGGACATTGTCCTTAGAGCATTGGAAGTCAGAGCCTCCTAAACCTGTTTGAGTTGCTCTTACAAACCTCACTTGAGAGAGCATGGCATTTGGCTTTATGAATACTTTGATCTTTTATGAGTCTAAAATTTGTTCAGTGTTTGTAGGCTATGGTGTTATATTCCAGGATTGTCCCAGATTACTTGGTGTGTATTTATATAAGCCTGAAATACTGACTAAGATACGGGATAGCAAACAGCTGATACCTTTTGAAATACACTAGTAGGGTATGCAGCTCCAAGTTTACTGGAAAGCTTTAGGAAATAAAGGGATATGGGAGGGACGATATATCTACTAAAGCTAAAAGGTCATGAAAAGGTTTATATACTCCAGACCTGTAAGCCAGAAGCTTCAAATAAACTTCAAGCTTGGAATTACGAAATTAAGTCCATGTTCTGGTATGTTTTGACTACAACAACAACAAAAAATTATCTTGGTCTTCCCCATCCATGATGACATCCCTTATCTTTGCTACTTCATTTGTAGAGGAAAGCTATGATATTTTGATACATTAATAGTTGATGGTGTTATGCCAGAAGGAGAGTGTTAAATGTCATCTTTTCTCTTCTTCCAAATGCCTTTAGGGACACATGGCTGTTTGTCTGCATCTTCTAGAAGTGCCTTCCTAGAATGAGGAGAGTCTCTTTCTCCTCTTCAGCATGCAAGTTACTGTGCTTAAAGTCTTGGTTCCTTTTCTTGTGGGTGTATGAAGGCAAGTAAGTGGATTTCTGAAACTGCAACACACTGCTTTCCTTCTCCTCTAAAACCAAGAGGAGAGCTTTGTCTTGTAGCAAGGGAACCAAGATTGCGTGTGACCCTACCAGCCAAGCTGCTGATCTTGCCCCTGCCCTGGAAGCCTCGCAGGCAGCCTGTTTGACGCAGTGAGGTTGGCTGATGGGCAGGGTTTTCTGAGTCAAGCTTCAGAAGGCAGGTCAGCACAGCCTCAGGACTCAGTCAGGGTGCTGCTGCTGTGCAGTCACCATCTCCTTGGGAAGCCTCCAGAGGCTGTGAAAGGTAAGGGCTTGCTTAGCAAAGGGCGGGGAGTGAAAGGGAATTGAACTGTGATGTGGAGGGGAAAAGAACTTGTTTCTGTTAGAAAAGCAAGAATCTCTTCATAGAGAAATGCTTTTTTGTATTGTTTGAACGTCTACTGGGTAAGAGTTGTGTATCCCATGGGGAAATGACAGATTCAAGTGTTCATTGCTTGCTTGCATAGGGGATTAGTTGCAGTGCCAATAAAAGCTGCACAGAGGGAGGAAGCGGGACACAGGCTGGGGGCAGTTGTTTGCACCCTAAGCTAGCACTTAGTCCTGTGTAGTTGCAGCAGATGTGGATTCAGCTGTCATGCTTTTGAACCCAAAGGTTTAAAAATGGTCGCACAAGTTCATAAATCTGCTCGGCTGAATTTGTGAATATTTGCTGATTAGGAAATGTGTGACATTTTTTCACAAAGATATTCTGAGTTACTGCGTTCCCCTGGACAGACAGTAATGACCTCTCTGAGCTTTATGTTCTCCCAAATAATCCGTCTGTACAGGTGTGAGGAGTAGAGGCTTTTGTCATTCGTTGTCACCTTCGGTGAGGCAGTACTGAAGGCCTGGAGGAACACATGGTTTAGAACATGGGCTGACACCTACTGGTCAGAGGATTTGAGTATTTAGTGTAAGGTTTCCTGCAGTTTCCCTCTGGGAATTAAACTGTCTTCTCAGGAGCAGTCAGTAACTGGACAGTTAAACTTCTGTGCTTTTTTTAAAACTAAATAAAGCATTTTTGTGTCATCTTGAAGTACAGAATGATTTATAGGTGCATGATAATATACAACATAGTTTTGATTCACTAACAAAAAGCAGATCTCTACTTGAAATACAGTTGCTGAGTGAACATACATTACTTCTTTACTGTATGTTTGCCCACAGTGCTCTGCTAGAGAAGATGTTTATTTAAAATGAGAGGTAGTGCTTTAGACCTAAACACAAATGTAAGTACAATACCTGTAGCTTCAGTTCTGCTAGAGAAAGCATGCCTGAGTTTGGTGGTGTGAACTAGAATTTTCCTTCTGATAATACATCCCTTGGGGCAGGCTGAGTTGGTCTATGAGATAGAAGGCCTTTCAAGCAGAATTTTGAAAACTTTACAAAGTGAGTTTATTAAAATTCCTTGCAATTAGCTACTGTTGCATAGAAAAGTAATATTCTTTAGTCAGTCGGTTTAGAAAAGCCTACAAATGTATTGCAAGTAGGTACACAGAATTTTTACAACATGGAGTAAAGTGCTTTATAGATTTAATAACAGGGTTTAGGTTTTCTCCAAGACTGGATGGGTAGTTAATTAATTTGGAGTAGGATAGACACGCTGTTTTTCATCAAGTTTAATTTTGAGTCGTGTTGCGTGAGCTTTGGTAATAGCTTTCTTACATGGTGAAAGCCTGTTCTTGCTTTGGGGAACTAGGTTCAGGCTTCAGCTGTCATCTGCCTGTTTTGTAGCCTTTGCCAAGTCATTTTTGCCTCCTTCATTTCCCCTGTGGCTCTTCTGCCTTCTCAGTTAAAGGGTGTCCAGGCAAGGGCGATCAGCAAACCCAGCCAAGGCCATGAACTAATGCACACGAGTAATTTGTATTTTCTGCTTCAAAGTGGAGTTTTTGTGTTATATTGAACCAGTTTCGAAACTGTAGTTTTATTTTTGGCACTGAAACGTGCTGCATTTTAACCTTCCTGTGTCTGTAAATAGCTGCTAAAAACAAATACTAGAGTGTGTCACTGTTAACATGCAGACCACCTAATGGCACACGACAAAGTTCATAAAGGGTGTGTGCCCTTTGTGGAATTTCTGTTTATTAAGTGTATTTATTTCTAACATCAGTACTTTGGAATTTTTTTTGTTGACAGCAATGTAACTTTTGAAGCTTACACGCAGAATGAGGATATATGACCAGAAACATCTATATTGCTACCATTTTCTTTCTCTCCTTTTGCCCCTGAAGAGTCATCTCCCTTGACATGGAGGGAGAGAAATAAGGGAGGAGAAAAGGAATGTGAGGGTGGCAATAGTGACAAAAGGAAGAGATTGAGAGGAGGAGGCGTAGAAGATCTGGAGGAAAAACTGTAGATGTTCAAGCTTCAGACCTTAACTAACTTTTTGATTACTTGGGAGCAATGAGGACTATGAGTACTTTTCCTATGTTTTTTCCTACTGGGTATCTGACTTTCTTTAGCTTTTAATGTTTTCAAGGCGTTTGTTAACTTCTATTAAACCGCCTTGTGCCCTTTGAAGGCCAAGGCTTGTAGCAGAGCTAGTGCAGAGCAACTTGCTCTCTCATGCCATTAGTAGCTCTTTTCATTATTATTAAAGCTTTCACTAAAGGATTGCTGACCAACATTGCACTGAAATAAAGTGCTTTTGTCCTGTTCAGAAATAATAGCAATAAAAACATTCTACTTGCTTGGCTTAAAGGGGGGAAAACAAACAAAGGTAGCAGTGCCCGTCTGCAAAATTCTTCTGTTGTTTTCATGAAGATGCTGGAGAATAGCACGGGGAGATGGTCACGGGCTGCTAAAGGTCATAATTTTAAATGTCTTACAGTAAAACTTCCAGTGGCCTCTTTGGGAGCAAAGTTGGTCATAACAAGTTTTTTAAAAATCAAGTCCCAGGACTGACGAATGCTGCGTGATATGGATAGTTGTGCATGCCTTGGGTTTCGGTTGTCTTTTTCTTGTGCTGTGTTGTAACACTTTTTTTTTTGCAGCTGGATGCTATTTTCTGTGGCTGCTGCTGGTTTTAAAGACCTTCCTATTTTTACTGCCCACTCAAACAGTAATGTCACTAGTTGGCTTGCGTCTGTATAAGTGGCTGAGATTCATGTTTCCTCTTCTTTAGGAGAGCAAAAGATGCAGTGTATTGTTCCTGAAACGTGGTTGTTTTTTTTTCCCCACTATAGGAGATTTCAGCTTTCCTAAGACAAAAGTTCTGCAAGTATGACCTCATCTCAAGTTACTTTTGAAGTAAGAGGACCATCAGTACCAGGTACCCAAATCATGCTTATCATAAGCTTTCCTTTTTGTATGGTAGAAGACAACAGATTATAAAAATGTTCAAAAGCTGTCTTTTCTATTTTCTTCAGGGGTAAAGGAACATGTTAGTTCAAATATCAAAATGAGTCATTGTAAAATACATTAAGAAAAAAAAATTAGCATAGAAATCCAAACAATTTTGTAGTGTGCTACCAATTTTGTTGCTCGCTGAAATAGTTATGACTGCTTTAAAATTAGCATTCTTTCTCTACTAGCTTATTCAATGAGGAGTATTTACATTCTGGACTGTAATAGGCATGCATTGACATGTTTGTTCTGTTTTTTTTCCTCTTCTTTATGCATCCCTGTTGAAAGTTCTTTGTAATAAGATGTGACCTCTACTGAGAGTTAGCGGCAGGAAGAATGTGCAGATTAATTCACTATTCTATCTGGTGTCTTTCAGAACACATAGTAAATAATTCCTCAGGTGACAAGAACAGAGTCACTTGGTCGTAATTTAGATTTGTTTAATTTTTTCTTCATATAGCAGTTACCCTGCATCCTGAAGCATGAGATTTTGACTGCGATACTGCATTTCTGCCTAATGTTATCACAGAGATTTTCCTTTATATAAATGCCTGTTAGAAATAAACTGATAAGCTTTAAGTCTCAGTAGTGATCTGTGATAGGAAGTTCTGCTAACTTAAAGTCCTTGTTTAATACACAGAATAACTATTCATAATAACATTACTTTCTGTTGTTTTCAGTGAAGTTCCCTGGCTTTTGGACAAGTATAGTTTGCTCTTTTTTTTACTATTCACCTTGTAAATCTCTCTAACCTCTGTTTTATTTATCTTGCTGAAAAAACAGACTTAAGTTTAGACATGTTTTAGTCCCTTAGAGTGCAGAAATATTTTTATACCAGTTTTTAGTTTTCCTCTGTTCCCTGTTTCGGCTATGCTTTTTAGAAAAGGGGAATGAGAGCTAGACTAACCCAGAGCATACACGTGATTGAATAGGGGAATTAAAATATTTCATGTTTTATAATGAGTATATGTTAAATATGTATTAACATTTTGTCACTCTTTGCTTTGTTACCATGAGGAAAAATTATTTCTGCATGGGTAATGTAATTTTACAATCTACTGAGATGTGTAAATAGTTCATATCCTTCCTTCTGTTGTATTGCCTTGCATTTATCAACCTCACATAGGATCTTCCCTTGTATCACCCACCTGATTACTTCTGTTACATCCTCTTGATGTTCCATGTTTTGCTGATTTTGACTGTTGTCATCTGGCAACCAGAAGTCATAACAGCATGTAAGACACAGGAGAAGAAATCATTTAAAATGTGCACTATCACAACAGTAAGTCATTGTCAGCACATAATATTCTGTGGAGATTGTAAGGTCTTTGAGCCACCAGTGGTGGTGTAATATTTGTCTCATTTGTAATTTGGGTATTAAATGGAAACCTTGATTTGAAGACATTAATTCAGACGCACATCGGTAATATGAAGCAATAAGATTTCGTTTGCATTCAGTTATCATGGCAAAGAGATTCCCTAACATGCAAAATGTTCTTGGGTTTTGAAGAAGCCCAGCATTGTCCCCTTGAGCTGATGAGTGAGGATTAACTAGCTGCAGCGGAGAAGGGCAGAATGTGCTGCTTGGCTGAGGAGTTGGTTGCTTCTGCTTTTGGAGCCTATTGCAGCAATGCTTCTTTGTTCCTTTTCAGTTGCTATTCCCATGGTTATAAATAGCATTTCCCCACATCTTTCATCAAACACAGGGTTAAGCATAGCATAAAATTTCCTTTTTCTTTGTTAAAACAGATAAACGTGAGTTTCTTGAGACAAGTGATGAGTGGTTTCAATCCAATTAATGAAACATTTCAGTCAAAAGTGTTTTGTCATAAGCATCTGAAAGACAGTGCAGCAGTCGTGCAGGTATCCTATAGCAGTTAAGAACTGGAACATCCCATTGTCCCTGAGTGATGACATCTTTGAAGTGGATTTAGGATTAAAAAAAAAAAGATCCTGTCTTCTCAGCTCTTCAGAGCACGTTTCTCCATTCAAAGGCTCCTGTGTATACCCACGTATCTGTTGACATTAACGCTTTGAAATCTTGACCTTCAGCATAAAGTTAATTTAAATGTTATTAGTGTTATATATGCTCAAAGAACAGGATTGTGTAAGCTTTGTTTCTGTAGCAAGCCAGATGTAATACTGCTAAAAATACAACTTAGTTATCAAAGCTATGTGGCAAAAGTGTGTGAAATCACTTTTGTAACCTAAATGAGGAATACAGGCTGTCAGATCATGTATAACACCAAGATTTAGTGGTAATAAATTGTGCTTATTACTTTGACCTTCATCTTTAGGAACTCTGAAGGAAGCTAACAACAACAACAAAAACGGTAGTAGAAGCAGCTGAATGTGAGCTTATGTACAGATTGTCAAAACTCCCGTTACAGACAAATACCAGATGGCATAACTGTTGTAGTTTGGGAGGGGAAGGAAAAATTAAAACATTTGAAAAGCTTTGACATCTGTGCTATGTTAAACCTCTCCTGTGTTTCTCCCAGCTTATTGAGAGTTTGGGAACTGAACATTGACACGATGTGGACATGAGTAAGGAGAAATGTTTTCATAGTGTTCTGGAGAAAACTTCAAAAATGAAGAATAAATAGAACTCTAGATCATATGAAGCTATGAAGCACTGGTGTAGCTATCCAGTGGAGTGTTGCAAGCCGTGCTCTCTTTGCCCTGTTTGCAGTGTTGTTTTCACTGTTGTGATGGTGCTGTCACTAGCAAAGTTGACTTTGGATGTGTAATTCTTTGTTGCAGATCTCAACAGTAAAACAATAATAGCATCAGGGAGAAGTAGATCCTACCCCAGTGGCTGGTTACAAAGAATACCTTGGAGATACTTATCATATGGATCGCATACAGAGGTGACAAGAGGTTGCTTCTGCTTATGACAGCATTGATGCTGTTGATTTTGACCAGGGAGGAGAGCTCTGAGATGCAGCAGTGGCAAGATGCAGCCTTATGAAAGGAGAGGAGTAGGTTTCCAGAGCTATCGGCAGTTCTAGGAACAGCAACAATTCCAGTTTATTTAGAAACATCACGTTCTGAGTTTGTCAGATCACCATGGTGAGGAGTTAGTGAGACAAGAGTCCTCACCTTGATTGCTGAAGTGCTCTGTCCTTATCACTTGCATTTCCTATTGATGTCAGTGGTTCCAGCCAAAGGATGAAGGGGCGTCCCCCAGCATGGGAATGATGCTTTGACTCATCCCCTCTAACCAAACTACTCTGGTGACAACCAGATGAAGTGATGAAGTGATGAAGCCTACACATTGGCATAAGCTCATGACATGGAGCACTTCATTTTTGCCTTGTCCTAGCGGAAGGAAAATTGTCACTGGCTGTGACTTGTGTAGGTCTTCGTCAGGGCACGGTCCCATATCAAGAGATGGTTAGGTGGTCAAAGATTAGCTAATGGATAAATAAACAACAAAACCAAGCCCCCTGAGTTTAGAACTGCCTTTGAAAAGACAGCTCCACTTTATGCATTTCTCTTGTGCTTTTCCTAGGATAACATAAGCAGCGTTTTACAAATCCTGATTCAACCATGCAATGTAATTGCGAAGTGAGCTTAGGGATAACTTTGGAAAAAATAATTAAGGGACTACTTTAGCTATATGTCTGTTTTGGTGTAAAGGTTACTTTATTTGAAACTTCACGTTTAGACATATCATTTAGATACTGGAGTAAATTTCAGTTTTTTTTTTTTTAATTTTATTTAGAAGTGGCTCCAATGCTTTAGTAGTTCTTACATTTTGCATAGGAAGACTAAAAGGATAAGCAGATGGTGAATAAGCTTAACAACTTCATGTTTTCTCCTTCTGTAATAGATTTCTTTGTTTTTTCTTGTGTCTAAAAATATTGTTGAAACGCTATGAAAAGCAAAATAATAATTTATCCTTTCCAGTTGTATTTATTGTTGTTGTTCTTACAGTCTTAGATGTTGTTTTTTAATTAAAAAAACAGGGATAAGTTGCAATGTTAACTTTAACTCTTGGATTTCCCAGAATTAAGCGTTCTTATACTCCTGTAATTTTTTTTTCTTTCTGTATGCATGCTTTATGGTAGACAGTGTGACAATGTAATGCTTTTTGTGTGACAACCTCATATTTTTATAGCCAGTAAAAACCTGAAAGCATAGCAGCAGAATTCACTTCTCACAGGAATGAAGCTGAATGTTATCTTGGGAGTGATGCTACCAACCTCCTATTTTGCCTGTGCTTCTAGATGATTCATGTGAATTTTAGAAACCTACTTCTTTTGACTTGTATGTTAGTACATGTATATATGTATGTGTATGTATACACATATATGCACACGCAGATACACATATATAGGAAAAAAGTGTTTCATCTCAACAATAAGCATTTTCCAGTGAAAATTTGCCCTTTGTGTTTCCAAAGATTTTTTCCTACAGTGTACTTGTAGGAGGATTTGGAAGCCAACCCTTTTAGGGGGTTGGGTTGTTAGTAGTGCCTCTCTGTGAGATCTTTATGATGGAAAAGAAAATGTTGTTGTAATTTGGGTGGGGGAAAATACCTTTTTGAACCAAAAAGAGCGAGTTTGGATTGGTGACTGACTTTGGTGTATGTGTTCAAATTATTTGAAGGTTTGACCATGTAGACTGCATTTAGTCATTCTGTATAGGCTTGAGTAATGATGTCCGTATTTTTTTCTGTTTGTTCTGGTTTTATTAGGAGAGGTTTTTGCAATATGTGGGAGTTGCAGTGCTTTGGGAAATTGGAATCCACAAGCTGCGCTGGTCCTCCAGACTGACAATTGGTAAGTTTTTATTTTTCTTTGAAGTAGCTGGAGTTCTGGAGCAGCAAATTTGTTCTGGCTCTGAGTTTGTAAACTATTAGGCTACAAGTGCTATTAGTAAAACTCTCCAGAATTTGTTGCCCTTGAACATTTTGAATGCTCAGGAATGTGCCTAAGGTAATGTTTAAGTTGGATATGTTTTCTAGTTTTGAATGATGCTTCTACCATTGTGATGGCATATTTCAGAAGTACAATTGTAGACACTTTGAATAAGAGGCTGCTATGGATAACTTCCACTCCTGTAACGATGCATACAGCAAGTTATGGGAGATGTTTATAGTGTTTACTTTCTTAACCTGTACAAGCTCTTATTGTGCCTATAAAGAGATGGGGAGAAGGTTATTTTAAAATGAGAGTTGCATTAAAACTCTTAAGTGGTTTGTGTTTACATGAAAATGAGTGTATATGAAGACAGTCTAAACATGGCAGAGGAGTACAGTATTTTCTTAAAATTGTTTGTATGATGCAGGAAATAGGGCTCAAAGGATGTATCTGTAAATGTCAGTGGCTTGCTCATCTTGGATGAACCCCTGAATTATTTCATCATGTTTTCCATACCCGTTAAATGAGGATGAGAGCTCTTCAGATCTGTAGATTAGAAAGTACAGTTTCCATTCCAAGTATTTATTGCGCTTTTGCATGTTTGGCTAAGTTACTTTGTAAAAATCTTTCTTGTAGCAATACACTCAACTTTATTTAGGACAGACATATAGCTGAGGTAGCCGTTAGGCTGCAGTCTTTCTCATGTTAATTGAAAAGTTGACAGTGCCACATGTCATATTGAAGAGTTGTCCTTGTGTCTTTCTGAACAGCTCAGTCACTACTTTGACATTGGTAGGAAATGGATGAAGCATTCTGACAGAGAATGGCCAAACCAATTAAGTAATATTAAATCGTAATATGGAGTAACCTGTAAAATATGTTGAGCTGCACTAGCTGTTTTGAATACCATGGTGCAAACTCAATTTTGTCATCAAAATTGCAAAAAATGCCAGTGTATTTGCATAATGGTTACTTTTATGCTGTTTTTAGGATAGATTATTGTACTGACTTAAGGAAAAAAGAAAAAAAAAACAACAACAAAACATGAGAAGAGACAAATTACTCAGATAAGAAAATGATATTCCAAACAAATGTTTGCTCTCTATTAACAAACCAATTATATTTCTTTATTTTGTTTTTTTTTTTTTTTAGATGACAGTAGAGCTGTTAAGCTAAAGTAGTGTTTAGAACTTTCTAAAACTTCAGAAAACTGAGATTAACTTCTTGAAATTGTTCTTTTTCACAGTGAATTATGGAAAGCTACTGTAGAGCTTCCTAGAGGAGTTCCCGTTAAGTATCGGTATTTTAAAGGGTACTTCCTAGAACCTAAGGTATGTACAATTTTTTTCTATTTTGAGTTGGCTTATCTTTTGTGAAAAACATTCCCTTATTTGAAGTAAAAAGGATTTTCTGAGTTAAACTTGAGTTTTTAGAGAAAAAACTTAAATTGGAACATATGAAACACTGAAATGCTTGTGGAAATATGAGACCATATATGGTTAACTTTAATTATTTTGGTTAAAATGTCTTTTGTCTTTTACCATTGTTAGTGCTTTTTAAAAATTCCAGGGATAGTGAAATGCTTGAGACTGTTATAAAGCTTAAGCAGTATTGGGAAGTTGTCATTAGTTACAGTAGGGCTATAACAACTTACACACTTAAATACAGACTTAAATAGGGCAAGGATCTCTAGCATGGAAGCAAGTGATAGTAGGAGAAAAATGGCCTAATCTACTACAGTTTTAAAACTACTGCAGATTTTTTGGTGAAATATGAAAAGTATTAACTAGCTTGTGCTGCATAATTACCACATGTTAATCTCTTGGAGAGACAAGATGAAACAAGGAATGGGGCAGCCCAGTGTTTTTTCTAGGTTTGTATGCAGCTATTTGCATGACCTGACCAAAGAAGCAGGGATGTGTGTTTTTTTTTGTTTGTTTTTGTTTTTTTGTTTTTTGGTGGTTTTTTTTTTTTTTTAACAGATATTGATGTCAAAGTTGCATGTGAGTTGAATGTATGTGGCAGTATACTGGTCTGTAGAAATCATACTAGGATAAGGGGGAAGCTCTTTCTTCTTCAGAGTAGGGATGAGACTGTATCCAGAAAAAAAAAAGCCAGACTAATGTGGAAAACTAAGCAGCTACTCTTCAGCTTTTCTTGATAACACATAATAACTGTAAGAAGTAATCCATTTAGAGCTATCTTTGCTGTCTTGCTTACTCTATTAATATCTTGTAGCTATTTACCTTGGACTTCATTTCTTCTTTGAAATGGGGATTATGAAGGCTACAGCTAAATGTGCAAGGGAGTTGTAGAATCGTCTGGTCTGTATTTTTAAAATATTTTAAATTACTGTAGAGCGTGTAAGCTTTTGTCAGCTGAACTCAGCTTTCTTTCACTGAAAAAGTATTCAACTGAGGTGTCATGAAAATTCTTAGTGAAGGATACTAATTTGAAATGAAACATGAGACTGTCTCCTTTTCATTACAGCATGTGAAACAGTCTAATCTGAATCTGATGCTTTCACTGTTGTTCTGAGGTAAAAGAAGGGAAGGCCAATAATAGTTTTGTTTTGAGTTTTTTTTGAGGTCTTACTGAGGCCAAAAGTAGGTCAGTTTTTATGGCCTGGTAGTTTTGATGGGACTCTTTTATTTCTCACACATGCACATAAGCTTAAAATGTAAGCAATACCACATTAGGAAAAGCACATGTAGTGAGAACAAATTGGCGGAAAATGTGCTCATAGACAACACAGTTTCTGTTTTAACATTTGAATAAGTTTACAATATGTATTGGTGAGTGTGTTTCTTTAAGTAGGTGCTCTGTATCGTGCACGCTTTATGTACCGTGTGATGCAGAGTCTGCCAAGGTAAGTATGAATTTTATGGAATAACAGCATAAAGAGCTACTGTATTTAAAAAGGAAGGAAAAACACCCTACAGAACAAAGTATACGAATTGCCAGGGTACGTGGTTATCCACTTAGCAGTCTCTAACCTGTATCTGTTAAGTATACAGTACCACAGGACTTTTTCTCATAAAATACAGTCTTTTGTAGTTGGAATTTTTCCCCTCAATGCTTCCTTTCTGCAAATTTCTGTTTTAAAAAAAAAAAAAAAAAAGAGGCAAGGACTCTTCATTCTAACAGGAATCTAATGCACCCTGGAATGCAAATGAGTCTATGGAGGACTTTAGCATTAGCAACCCTGATAAGGATAAGATGCTTCTAAATTAAATTATTCTGAATATTTTTATTTCGGTAAATATGTTTTCATTATGCATTGCTTGCGATTAATCTTGTAAATTTGATAGGCTCGCAATATATGATCCTTCAGACACTGCTGACACTTTGTCGGTGCAGTCCTATATGTCGTGGTTTGTAGTTGGATAATTTAACTATATGTGTAGTCTTAAATACACGTTAAAGTCTGAATATGTGAATTTGACACCACATAATTGAGTAAATGATGGTGAAGATAGATCCAGTTTAGGTTACCATTCCCTTCCTTTCTGTAATAACTGCATCTTTGAAGATGCTTGAGACAATCACATTTGCATGGGTGCATGTTGGCAAAGCGGGAGTGATGCATGTTTACACAGAGAAATGATCGTTTTCATATCCAAAATATTACTACAGACTGGATATGAAAATACATATAATAATTGACATTTTGGAAACAAAAATGTATTTTTCTAACCTCTCTTTAAGAAAAAGTCATAGGTATAATGTGTCAGTTATTATTTTGCTTGAAGGATAGTACAATGTCATGGGAAGCTTAGTTGGTTTGCAGTGGAGCGTTTTGGTGTTAACATGATTGTGGTTATGTAAATAGAGTATTATTTTACACTTAATATAGAAATTGAATATTTGTAGGAGTAGAAATAAATGAATGTACACACAAAGAACATCTTACTATAAAATTGTTACAAGTCTTTGCTCCTGCATATCAAGATCTTAATGTTTTAAACATTTTAATGATTGTATGAGTCATCCGAAGACTTCTAAAAGAAAGGTAAATAAATGCATATGATAAAACAAGACAGCAATTTAAACTCTTTTGCTCCAGATTTCTTTTTATTTTAAGCATAGTCCAGTTCCAGTTACCTTACTGTGATGGTCTTCCCATCTTTTACTCTAAACATAGCTTCTGTTTGATTGAAAGGGGGAAAGAAAAAAAAAAAAACACCTTGTTTCACATTTAAGTCTTGTGTATATCATATGTTTTAGGCAAATGTTTTGATATGTATTGTTTGCATGATACCTTTGAAAACCTTAGTAACGTAAATACCTATCTTATTCTGTTTAGCCATGTTCTGTATTTGTTATTCCAACAGTAAGTAAGCACGCAAGTTTAGGGTTATTTCTTTCAAGGAAAGTGTGAAATAGCTATCTGTGCATGTAGTGGAACTTTTAAAATTGTATTGGTGAACATGTTTCACTTTTGTGAGAATATTGGTCGACTAGATATTTCAAATGAGACTTGCATTTTTTCTAAAATGTATATAACTCAAATCCATCTAGTGCTTGGAATATAATAATCAGGGTGAAAATTAGGTCTGGGCTCAGAAATTTCTTTAGTAGCCGAATGTCTTGGAAAACCTTTTGCCAGACTAATAATCCATGGTTAACCTGCTGATAATAAAGGAGCACTGCTGGTCTGACCGCACTCAGGTAGCGGGCCACGTGTTAAACTGCTGCCTGAAGTATTAGAGCTGTGAGATCTCTAGCCTAAGAATTTCTGGTAGGTGACTTACAGGTGCTGTTGCATTGTGAATTTAGTGACATTGGCTGTATGGCTTTTGTTGTTTGGTTGTTTTTTGTGCTTAATTATTGTCTCGTATGTGGTACTGAAATCCGGATGTATTTTTGTCAGAAATCCAGCGTTGGCAGTTAAGTCTAATTCATGAGGTAGATTAATATCTTTGGAATAGAGCTTTAAGAAGTTAGCTGTGAAGTGCAGTTGGTTAAATGTTGTTGTGGTCTTTTTAGTTTATTTTGTTCTGTTTTGCTTTTGAGATCACCTTGTTTTTCCTAATGTCTACCAATGTGTTGCCTTGGATCAGGAATTTTGGAACTGGCCTCCTAAATTCTTATTTAAGCACCCACCACCCACAGAAGTGCTTTAATTCTTAAATTGTACTGAGCACCCAAGCACTTCATCAGACTGCTTTGAGCTTCTGGAAGCCGCCTCATGTTACGTGGGCATTTTAACTTTCATTTCAAAAACGTCTAATGACTAACTGGGGCGACCTCCAGCTTCTGACAATGCGAGAGGACTTGATATTTAGAAAATTCTTGGAAGTCTTTTAATAGCTTTTAAATTTCATCAAATTGTCAGTTAAACAAAAATTATGGATTTTTTTTTTTAAATCTGTTAGTAGATGGGAATCCATGCCATCCAGTGCCACTCAGTATAATCTCAGTACTGCCCACAGGGATGCTCGATGTGACGCTTGGATAGGTGTCCTTTAAAGGCTGTCCTAGCAGAGGCTGACTTCTCAAGTAGTATTACCATACTATGAATATTGATGACACATCATTAACGTTTGCTGCAGGCTGATCTGGACTGGGCTACTGTTCAGACGTCAGTATATATCGCTGAAATTGCATCAGTATTCTAACCTCATTGTAACAGTGACTTTTCTTTGTGTAACTAAAACAGCTGCAGATTATTTAAATGCTTATAGACACAAAATGTGAGTAGGGATTGTGAGAGAGCTCTCAGTCATGTCTGTGCACATTTGCTAATCCGTTGCCATTGTTTTTCCAGGTATCTTTTCTTGTCTGCTCTTTTTACTATGGAGATTATTGAGGGTTTCTGGGATTAAATGCATAATCAGCCCATTATATCTTTCAGGGGATCAAATTTTAACTATATCCAACGTGTTGTGCTTATTGTTAGAATAATGTTACTCAAATTCTGCTTCATATTTTTTCTTTTTTTACCTAAAAGTAAAATGTGGAATTACAGTAGTGTACTTACCCTTTCAGAAATAAGCTGTTACTGTATTTCAATATGATATGTTGGTTGTTTCTACAAGTAGAAGCCTTTGTTTCCCTTCTGTAGGAAACAGCCTAATGCATGTTAGGACAGATTTGCATTCCCTAATTTTGCAAACTGTGCAAGTTCTGCATGTGTTTATGGGAATTGCTGTGCTTGCTCTGCTGGCAAACACAGGTTTCAGCTTTGGAAATGGAGATTTTGATGCACAAGCATGGATCTGCTGTGAAAAATGGGAGGGGAAAAAAGCTTTTCATAACTTTTCTACAAGTAGAAAAGAGCAGTGATTATTGTGGCAACAGCAGAGAAAAGGGAGATTAAAACTGCCCCATAAGAGGAATAAGCTGAAAGCAATAATCTTATTTATATTTGCCTGTATCGTATCTTTAAAGGAGAACTTTATGCATTTGCATTTTATTCTGATGTGACTATTAAGTATAGACACTTCTGAATTCACTAGAAAAATTGATTTGCTTTTGCCCAAGATTCAGAGAGCAAACCCTTCCTCCTGAGCGCTTTTCAAATCTTTGGCATTTGCTTTTAACTCTTCCAAAACCATAGTAGGTTAAATGTGTTTGGTAGAGGTCAAGAAATCCCATCAGCTGCTTAAGAATTTATGTAGTGGGCTGTAAGATAACAAAGCATTCCGATACCCAGATCTGCTGAGTTGGAAGCTTGTCTGGATGTGTCTGCTGATCTGAAATCTGTTTAAACAAGTACTGGGATAAGTTCGCATTGAAGTTTATATGAGTCAGGCGGGCAATAGTAACTAGTCTTTCTGGAAATGGGTCACTTAGGCCCAAACCACCAAAAGGACAAACTCTCCAACTATTTAACAGCATTTTTTATGACAACAGCCACGCGATGTTAGGGAAAATCGACAATTTAGGGTGGCTGAGCTGAGAATTGGGCATGTTCTTTCTGCTGTTAGCCACTGGTTACCTGAAAGCTTTAACCTGGAAAGCATTTTCAAAGTTGTATGGTTTTGAAAGAAGAAATTGAGCTACTGTTAAGTTCATCTATCTGAATCTAGACTATGTTTGTCAACAAAAGTAATTTTTTTTTTTGTGGAAGAATCTGATTTTTTCTGCTTCAAACAGAATAGACTGCAGGGGGCTTCACTGCTGGCTGGTTGTGTTGTGTCAGTGTATTCTTCCTTCTGAGGCAGAAAGCTCCATTTCTTTATGCTTTAATTTGGATGGTAGCTAATTTGTTCTTCTGGACCACAACTAGAATAACTGCATTATATAGACATGGAACTAGTTGAGCAAATTTCAGGGGAGAACCAACTCCAGCGACTTTTAACTGTGTGAGTAGATGCTGGGTGCTGTTTAGAATTGCAGAGATGTGACCCATGTCTTTTTATAAATTGTTGCAATAGTAGAAAATGTACCTAATGAGTTCAGGGATGCTGGGTTTTGTATCTGAAGGAGGTTACTCTAGTCCAGCAGAGTAGCTATAAGCAGTAAAGATTTAATAGTTCCATTTAACGTCTCCATCCTGTCAGACTTTTTCACAAGTTTTGTCATATGTAGTGTGACCTGACACATGAGATAGCATCATCAGCAGTTGCAAGGGGTAAGAACCAAGCCTGACCTGTTTTCTTTCTTCATTATTTCTCTGTCTTGTTCTTTTTTTCTTTCTTAAATCTGTAAGTTTAGTTCACAACCATCCCAAACAGGTTCATGGGTAGAAAATCAGATATAACAAAAGAAATTATTGCAGACATTTAACTTTTAAATTACAGACTATCGATGGTCCCTGCGAAGTCATAGTTCACACGTGGGAGACTCATCTACAACCACGATCAATTACCCCTTTAGGTATGGGCATCAACTGCATCTGTTTGAGGCATATGCATAAGATTGCTAATATGCTGCACATTGGTTTAGAGGGATTGATAATGATAGCTTTAAAATACTTAAACTTATTAATGTGTTGGAGGTATAAACTTTTTCTTTGCACAACATGGACCTTACTCTCAAAATATATATATTTATTTATGTATATATAAGTGGCTTAAAAATGGAGTGGGTGTGAAATCCTTTGCCATCCTTAAGATGATGTGGGTTGTTTTTATTAACCTGGAATGTGATATTTTTTTGTAAGTTTAATTCTTTGAGACTAAGGATCCATATTTTTTTCAAGAGAATGTGGGGAGGGGGAGGGGGTGAATTCACTACTGTTTTTGTTTAAATACAGTTTCACTAGTAAAACTTTAAAGCAAAAATTTTTAATTAGGCTTCTTTAAATAAGCAGATTCATGTAAATAGAAACACGAATGAGCTAATTTACCTGGCAATTTAGCAGAAACTTATTTTGCTGGAAGAAAGGGTGGCATGCAAACTTGTGTACAAGTTCCTAATGCTTTTCTGAGATAGGAAAGTTGGGGTTTCTTTTGCTTTTTGCTTTTTGGTTGTTTTTCTTTTAAGAGTGATTGAAATAATCTTTGAATGTAGCTTGTAATTTAGATGTCTTATGCTGTTATAGGATGGCATGTTTTATGCAGTCTCTTCTAAGATACAAAAAAGTTATTTCCTCCACACTTAGGATTATACATTTATTAAGTATCTTCTGATTCATTGAAAGAATACATTGTTTAGAAAGAAGATGGTATTAAAGAAACTGTTAATAATGAATAGTGCCATGATCACTGTTTTTTGGGGGGGTTAATTTCATTTTAATTAGTGAAGTGTTTGTATTCCTGTAACAAAATAATGTTTCTGTATTTGTCAGTAACTAATTAGGGAAGCAGCCAACCTTCTGTTAGGGTTTAGACTTTATCTCTAAATTCAGATAACTTCATTCCATACAGTTGCAATTTTTTTTTCCAAGTAATACTTGATGCTTTTTGTCTCCTTATTAATTGATTAATGTCAAAAACACACTCTGCAGAATTCTGTGGTTAAAGATGCATATTTTTTTAAACAGACCATCAAGTTTATCAAGTTAAAATTTAATTTTATCACAGAAGCTAAATTTCCCTAGGATCTGTTTCTGTGAAATAGAGGCTTTCTTGATAAGCAGTCTGTAAGAAAGTACAGCAAAACAAGGATGTTAGCACTTGGTCATTATGATCCTAAATCATTGCCTAATAGTTACTAAAAATGGAGGCAGGATTATGATTCTTCCTAGAAAAAGATAAGATTAAAGGCTATAGTGACAAAATTTTGTTAAAATTTGTTTTAAGAAACTTGTAGTTTGTGTAGACTGCTGCAATTCTGTTAACGCTGATGAATTAGTGCCTAAAGATTTCAGTTATTAAAACTTTGGAGAGAGTGAGGATGAAAGTAGCTGTGAAGTGTGAACGCTTTGAGTATTTCATCCTAGAATAGGTTTCTGTCACATGGACAGAATAAGCATTTTGATTGTGACTAACTTGATTTAGAAGCTTTAACTACAAATGTGCAGGAGAACAGCTTTCTTGTATGTTTGCAAGAAACTTTAATGTCTTGGACACTAACAAGAAAAGCATCTTAGATTCTATTAGGGCATAGATGCTATGAGCAAACTGTGGCAGCAAACTGAAATTTGTGCAGCTTTCTTGCTTTTTCTCAGTTCCGATTACTTCAGGTAAAGCGCACATTTTAGGGCATTTTGTGTGTTGATAGGTTTTTCTTGCAGAAACTAAGAAAAAGCACAAAGTTGGAAAAAAACTTTATAGAAAGTTGCAATAAACATGCTTATTATGTCTGTTTCAGTTTTCCTACTTTTTATTAGATACGTTTTTTAGTAATGAAGTGGAAAAGTAGAATTAATTTAACTTGGGAGTGATTCCTTTTAATATGAATACTAATTTGCGTCTTTCATTCTTTTCTGCCCTCCTTTCAATTCTAGAAAATGAAATGACCATTGACGATGGATACTTTGGAATCCATAGTAAGTGAAATATATTGATCTTGACAAGATTAAGCATTGTATTTGAAAAATATTATGAAATACTAAGTTTGTTTAAACATGAATTTTCTGGTTGTGATTGCTTTCTCTGTTTGTACGGTTATTTTTGTATCCAGCATTTGTGAACACACACTCGGGCTGTAATGCCTTCTAACATCAATAAAAGACCGCTAAGAAGAATTTAAAGATTGTCAGTGTACTGGTGTTAAAGATGAATTTGTGAACTCTGGATTATAAGCATGTATTTTTGGAAATACAGGATAGCTGTTAGCTTTCTCTTTTAAAAGTAGCCTTAGAAAGAGCTCTTCCTGACTAGAAGAATATCGCTTATACTGAATGTACAAGAACCTGACTCTTCAGTTATGCACACAACTGCCAAAACCTCATAAGCTCAAATCTCAGGTTCTTGTGCATGGATGTGTCTCACTTCTGGCAGTTAAAATCCCCCTCTCCCGTAATCCCTTGGCTCAATCCCTTGGCACCCGAGTTTATTCTTTGTCATGTCTCATGTGTCTTGTCTTAAAGTTTTTCCATTTTTCCCATATCCTCGTCAAAGGATGTGTTTTGCCAGGAACTCATCAAAACTGTGTAGTCTACTCTGGCACGTGGTCTGGCAGTTTATGCTTCCTCCTTGTAGGCTTTCCTGCTCCTGATGGTGAGGTTGAGGATTTTCCTCCCTGCTTTTTCCCCATCATATCTGTTGCTGTATTCTGTCCTGCATGCTTACGCTGCTTTACTGCCCTTGCTTATGATGAGCTAATTTGACATTTATATATCACTTGAAACAATCTCAAGTTGCTTATGAACCTACAGAGTTTCTGTCAGTATTCATCCATGTATTGAGAGATCTCAGGACATGGGACTGTTTTGTGTACCTTTGGAGACTTACTTGGCTGTTGATACCATAAATAAAGTTAATACTGGAATACTCGGTACTCTCCTTCAGACAGTTTACATGTGAAGTTGGCAAGGATCAGTGTTCCTATTTGTTTCCCTTAAAAGCCAGTGAGCAACTGCAGTATCTGTTGCCTGTTCTGGCTAGCTCAGAAAAGACAGGCTGAAAGGATGCTCTCAACATTTGCTTTGGAAATACTATTGAATAAAGCTGTTGATAAGAAGGATTGGCTGGGAGGTGGTGTCAGAGGAACTGTATTTATATTAAACTGTCTAGATCTTCCTCTAGAAAGTAAAACAAGTTATTAATGTGTCTTTCTACTTCTTGTTTAATTTTTGACAGATGGTATTGAAACTGTGGATGCTGGGTGGCTGACTTGTCAAACAGAAATAAGATTACGTCTGCATTATTCTGAAAAACCCCCTGTAGTGATATCAAAGAAGAAATTTAAAACATCAAGGTTTAGGTAAGAGCCTGCTCATCTTGGTTAGCACTTTACCTCATGTTAATTGTCAATAGCAGTGGTTCTTTTTTTATTTAATATAGCCTTTAGTATTTCAGGTTGCTAATAGGGTTGTACTGTTAGGCCAATTTCCAGGTATTTAAGTGCTTTGCAAAAATGTGGTAATAATATTAAATCAGTGGTGTGTTTCAGTTTCCTCATTTTATTATTGATGTAGCGTCAGAAGTCTTCTGTTTCAGTAAAGGAAGTCAAATAGTTAAACAAAACTATTCTAGTTTCACTGCTGATTTAATATTTCTCAGCTCTCGCCTTTCTGCTAGTTGCATTCCAAGCTATCAAAAATGCACAAAGCAGCTGTGATGGCACAAGATAAATAATAGGCAAGAGGCATCTTTCACAAGTACGTATTCCGTGTTTGCCTTTGTTTCCTGCTTCTTGGCTGGAACTGTAGCATTATTAAGTAGTGGTCTGCTATACTTCAGGGAGTTTTCATCTTTATTCTTTTTTTTTCTTTGCTTTTCCAAAGGAGTAGCATAGAAGTGGAGGTTGAGGGAAGAGAAAGTTACTACTACTCTTTCTCCCTATCAAAGCAGACAGCCTTCTCCATTTAATATATGGTTAATTCTCTACTGCCATTGCAGATTTCCAGTCAGCATAGTTATGGAAATAATAGCATTCTATAATCACTTCTTGCCATTTAGATCAGTTTGTTTTTATCTGCAAAGGTGTCTTGAAAAGACGTTATAACTATACAGATGATTGGCAGAAATAGGTAACTTAGGATTTTGAGGACTGCACTACTGCACTGTTATCCCAGGTGTTTGATCTCCTTCCCTGTTTGAATTTCTGGGATCTGGACCTTGTTCTCGCTCTTTCTTCCTACCACCTTTCCCTTCTTGCATACGTTTTTTTTTTTTTTTTTTTTTTTTTTTTTTTTTTTTTTTTTTCTTTTTTTTGAGCTCTCTGGTTTCCAAGCTTTATCCCAGCACACAGTAGTACTACATGGTGAAGGTTTTCTGCTCTGCATCTTTCATAGTGTTTTTATTTTTTTAAACCGTGAGAAAGAGAGCCAAGACCTGGTGCTTCTCTGAATGCATGTTGGTCATTGCTACTTACAATCCTCAGCAACAGCGATTTTTAGGTAATATGTTAGCCATATGTTTCTCTTACCAGTGGGAAAAGGAGAGCAGAAGTTCTGGAATTCTTTGACAGACTGACAGTGTTGCTCCCGCTGCTAATCTGTTGCACAAACCCTCTTCTCGTTTGACAAGAATTGTGGTTCCCATTTTCTTTATTGGAAGACATGCGTTTTTTTTTTTTAATTGATAGAAATTAGATTTAGAGCTCTTAGCACATGAGCAATTTCTGGCAGACCACTAGCAAAGTGATTTACAGATCACTTAGCTAACCCGAGAGTTAATTCTGTACTATGTACCTTGATTTTGATAGTCTGACACTTGATTTTTATTTTATCCCACCCTCAATTTCAACTCTCCTGATAAGAGGGAAGTTAATTCTCACTGAAGAATGTTGTATTAGATGCATACTTGTGTCCTGTTCTCTAGAGCTTTGCAGTTAGTCCTTGTATGTTATAGTGGGGAGAGAGAGAGAGCAATTTCTGAAGCCTGGTCATTGTCCAAGTTAGATTTGATAGTTGAAATCCAAACTTAGGTATCTGATGAATGCATCCTGCTTACCTTATGTTTTCCACATTCTGCCTACAAAGAATTGGATCTGCCCAGGTCAGGTTTTTGTGACTGTCACCTGCTATGGCAGTGTCACTCTTTCAAATTTGTGGAACATGTTTAAATGTGCTGTGACTTTTTTTGAGAGTATTCAGAATGAGGACTTTGTGTAGAGGATTTCTATGATTGTAATTGTTTCTTTGAGATGACTTCAGTTTTAGTACTGAATTGGCACCTAACTAAATGACAACTCTTTATCCTGTCTGCTTCTTAAAAGACTCAAAGGGGTTGGGCTTAAACGTGCTTCCATCATTCAGGTACTTCATTCTGTATGGAATGTTTGCCCTGTATAGAAATGAATTGAGTCTTGTAGAGAGACTCATTCCTCTCAGTCCAGGATATTTCAGAAATTTCATCCTGTTTGCTTTTAAATAATCATTTAGGATTTCTACAGATAATACTAATTACTTCAGAGTATCTTGTTTATGTTTGTCTAATAGAATCTGCCATATCTGTATTAAGAGAGACTAAAGTTGTGTGTGTTCAGCAGCAGCTATCAACATTCAGGCGCTGATTTTGATGATTACTGCTGTTTTCAGTGCTTTTCCTTAGCCTTTCAGTGTTATGGGTATCAATCTTTGGAGAACAGCTTTCTATTTTGGCAGCCCAAATCATTAGGTAGTATGGTAGAGTGCTGCTTCTGTGACCATTACTATAGTTTTTACATTTACCCAAGTTCCAGTATTAGAAGCGATTGAGCACGTAAGCCTGACTAAAATAGGATTCCGAACTCCTACTCTTGTCAGAGCCCACTGCATGCACTGCCCTCCTGTAGTTGTTGATGTCAAGAAGAATTCTTGTGTTGTATGAGCTTCTGCTCAAGCTGCTTTCTAATTCTCCAGTGTTTCTGAAGACACTCCTGTAACTTAACCATTTGTTTTCTATTTCTGGTTGAGTAGAGTAAAATTGACTCTAGAAGGCCTAGAGAAAGATGAAGATGATGAAGAGGGCCAAGAAAAAACATCCCCTACTGTTCCTCAGAAAATGGCAAACACTGTGGAGTTCTCCTTAATAAGCAACAATGAATATAAAAGCCGACACTCTCAACCAGACTGTGGTTATGCTTTGCAGCCAGATCGATGGATAGAATACGCTATACAAACCATGGAGCCCGATAACTTGGAATTAATCTTTGATTTTTTCGAGGTATGTCACTTTACCACTTAGAAGCAACTCCAGTCTGTATTCTGGGGTTGAAGGAGTCAGTTACTGTGAAGATTTCACTCTTAGCAACGGACTGCGAACTGATACACTTGATCTTTTGGATCTTGTGTAAATGAGTTATGAGACTGTTTGCTGCTGCACCATTTTACAGAAAGGTTTTTGAGTCGTCTCAGTATCACACTGAAAGTTTTGCTTTTTCTGCTTGTTTAGAAGTTAGTACAAATCGGACTCAAATCTTAGTGCATGGTATTGCATGTAGTTAGGCTAGCTTGATTTTTATCCTTTACCGGAGATGAGTTCTGCTTATCCTTTCTGAATCATAACGATGTGTATATGGACTAGTTAAGTTACAACTATTTCATCTTGATTTTAAGTTATAAGATTTCTCTGAACTAATTAGTACAAATTAAAACTGTGTTTGCAGATTCTCACTACTACATTTGCTAGTTACTTTGCATTCTAATTTATTTTCCTGAAATACTTTAATATTCATAGTTATTAAAGAAAACAACTTTGGTATTTTCATACTATGCGTGTAGAAGAAAGTTTTAAGCATTCATTTTGGTCTAAAAATGCCCTTAAGTCACTTATACTCATAATTGTAGAGTGGCTACGTAGTTCCTGAACTTGACAATGGTCAAGTGCCTGTTTTGTTTGCTAGTTGCCCTCCTTGTTCTCTGCAAATGAGTATGAAGCTTGTTTAAAAATATATATTCTAGTTTATGTTTGTTCTAAATGTGACTTTGGCATTTTAGAAGATAGTATATTCCATGGATTGCATTTTTGGTCTGAAAAACTTACCCTGTCTAAGAGGTTTCAAAGACAGTGTACATGGTTTTCTAGATTTCAACCAACAATTTCGTATTCCTGATTGTAACTTGCAACGTTGTTGCATGAAAAAAATTTTGGCCTGAAATCTGTGTTTTCTGTAACACGTGGGAGATTTGTTATATCAGTGACTGTATATATCTTGCTGAGGAGAAAGGCTTCCATGAGAAAGCAGAGTTTGTTAGAATTCTCACCTACATATAACAGTAGGTGTTTTGGTTCTTTGTTTGTTTTTAGGAAGATTTAGGTGAGAAAGTAGTGCAAGATGATGAGCTCCCAGGTCATGTAGGTTCTGCCTGCCTCCTGTCATCCACAATTGCAGAATTCGGAAAGAGTGCTGGAATTCTTACACTTGCTATTATGGGCAGAAATCCAAGGAAGACAATTGGAAAAGTTAGAGGTACAGTTGATGCAAACAGACGTAGATAACTTCACTGGAAGTCATCCATTGTCTATTGACATGTGAAGCGCTTGGTGTTTTTTCTTGTAGTGGACTACATAATTATTAAGCCAATCCAGGGATACAATTGTGATATGAAGGCCTCATATGCAAAATACTGGAAACCAAGAACAACTCTAGATGTTGGACACAGGGGAGCAGGAAATTCTACAACAACAGCTAAGTAAGTTCATTTAAGTTTTAATCTGAGGTTTGGTTTGGTTTTTAATGTTTGGTTTCATGGATATCAACTGAGGAAGCAGCCAGTTTCAAATTAAAAGCTACAACCCATAATCTTTTTAAGTCTCTTCTATACCAAATGTGAGTGTTCTGTAAAACAAAGACTTGCAGTCTGTATTTCTGTTGCTTCAATGAACTTTTCTGCCATGGTGCATCTAATAAAACCTTCTCCTTTGCTGTTATTTCAGACTTGCTAAAGTTCAAGAGAACACTATCACTTCTCTGAGGAATGCTGCTAGTCACGTACGTACACACATTTGCATGAACGCAGTACTTGTATGGCTAAAACTAGCTTGGCTTGTGTACTTAGTTTTCATGATTGAATGCAATGGATGCTAAATGTGCTGATTTGAGAGGGGAAAAAAAAAAGGCATCAAATCATGGAGCCACTGTGGAAATTTCCTGAGAAATAAGAAAGGAAGTAATAGCTTAGTTTAAACTTTCATTCTTAAGTTCCTCAAAAAAAACCTTCATCTAACATGTTCTAGTGTTGTTCTAATACAAGGAAAATTTTAAGTTCAACCCTGCAGAGACATAGGACTGTGGATAATTTTGAACAGATGAACAGAATCTTGGCTCTTCTAGAGTCAGCCAGTATACACTCGGGCAGTGTAAGTTTCACTTAGGGACTGCTGAGTACCTAAAACTGGTTTCCAAAAAAGGGATTTAAACAGTCTGTTGTTCCAGTGGTTGTTACAATGAAGACTTTGACTCTTAAGGGACATTTAACTTGGAGATACTAGCCTCAGATGCTTAAAGTCTGTGATCTAGGTGGTCAGTTTTATTCCTTCCAAAAATCTGTCACTGAAGTGATCTGTGGTAAGTTTGATCTAGACAAAGAAGCAGTGAGACATGGTAGCAGAGTAGCTGGAGTCCTGTGGAGCATGTTCAGACATTCCTTGTATAGCTCCTGTTTTCACTGAAGAGCTGTGGTTACAATCATATTAAGGTGCTGCTATGAGATCACCTGCTGCTTAACTTGTAAGGTTACTAAGACTTTTCTGGTACTTCTCCACTAACATGGATTCTTACCAGACATCTTTTGAAGTTGTTAAAGGGATGGGAGCAGAGTCTGGGATATTATGTTTATTGGTTACTTATTTCTGAGTACTGCGTGTCCCAAGAGTTGTAGCTGAAAGCTTTCATTTGGGAGTTGGAGTAGCATTTGAAGACGGTGTCTGGAGCATGCACTGACTGGAGAGCTAATGAAAACTGCAGTTACTAAATGATCTGTTTAAACAGTACTTTTTAATTTCTGGGTTGATGCTGCAGGTTTATAGGCAGCTTTTAAAAAGCCTGCAAAAAGTACGTTGAGGTAGAAATTTACTATAACATAATCAGCAGCATCACCAGAAAAATGCTTTCAACTATTTGCAGAATGGAAAGGCTGGAAGCCACCGCTACAAAAATATTTCTGTTGAGAAAGGAATAATTTAGAGACGGTCGAAATAAGTCAAAAATTGTTTCTGTGTGTTTATCTCTTTCTTTCTGGGCCTCCCTCTCCATAAAGATTATACTTAGAACTCTTGTTTAGTCTTTCTCCCTTTTTAGGCTTAACAGAAAATAACATACCTTTGAAAAGGATAGGAGAATGCTGGGTGTAGCAATTTCTGCTCTTGCACATATTATAACACTTCTGCTGTTTTGTTTTTTTTCCATTTTTAATCCATTGATGAGTGTGATGTAATTGGTAATGACCACTATTGCATTCAACTTCTGGTTGATGTCCAGGATGTGCGAATATTTGGCAACTTGTCCTCTGAGTTTTCTGCAGTCCTGTAGTCCTTGTGCATCAATAGTTAATGGGTTTTTGTTTTGTTCTGTTGTGGATGTTTTTTTTTTTCTATTTTCTGTAGGGAGCGGCATATGTGGAATTTGATGTACATCTTTCTAAAGATCATGTGCCTATTGTATACCACGATCTTACATGTTGCATGGCAATGAAAAAGGTAAGGATGATGACTGGGTCTGTATTTTATCTTTCTGTGACCATTCCAGAAACCAAAATTGTTTCTCATAGAAAAAAGCTCTCAGAAATAATTCTGGGAAATCAAGGAATGGAATCAGAATAAATATGTAGTGTTACTGTATGCATAAGTAGAGCTGGGAAGCTGAGTTCTTCCTTTTGATGTTGCAGCAACAGTATTTCAGATGAATGATTTGAAATTCTTTAAATGTAAATTGCAGTTATTCTTTAGCTTTTGTTTATTTATGGTTTGAAAGCAAAATGCAGGCAACTCCACTGTATTCAGTAGCACCTCTTGGTACTCCTTAGCATCTCAGAGTAAGACCTTCTGTTTTTTTTCTTCTCTCTCTCTCTCTCTCTCTCTCTCTCTTTTTCTTTTT
>VXAA01007436.1:750048-787507 GCA_013399115.1 Anseranas semipalmata | reverse complement strand
TTTTTTTTTTTTTTTACAAGGGAGAGTTAATGTGATTCTCAACATGCCTTACCCCTGCTGGTACTTAATAGTGTACTTGTCTTAAGCAGTTATGTACTCATAAATGCGCATTAGGTTAAACCAAAGTCTGCCTTGTAGCCCAATAGTGGCCAGTGGATGGAAAGCGGAAAATTGGAAGAAATGAGGATATTCTCCTTCGTTTAGGAAGTTTCTGAACAATTGGATTAGCCACAAATGGCTTGGCTTCCATTAATTTTTCTCATTCTTTCTCAAACCCCTTTTTCCTTCTGCATTTTGATCTTTCCTTTAACTGTGAGGTACACAGTACACTTCATGGCTTGTGGGGACAGTAAATGAGGCTCAAGAACTGCTTTGGATTGCTTGGTGGGACAAAGGAAGGGAGTTAAAACAGAGGTGCTAAAAGCAGGAAAACGGGACTCAAAAGCAAATGTCTTATTCCTTTCCTTGCACAACTTATCGGTTGTTGTTGTTACTTCTTTTTCCAACCAAAACTCTCTCCTTCTGTTCTTGTAAGCATTGAGTATGATAACGTAAGAAGCAGTGAACAGAACTGTTATTCGTGCATACAGATAAGCATTCTTTAAATGGTGCTCTCAACAGATTTTCACAATACCTCTTAAATATCAAGGTTTTATGAAGCATAAAAATTGAATGTTTTCATAGTGACATTACATTTCCTAATAATGAGAGAAACAAAGACATAAGGACTAGTGACTTGAACACCGAGTTATTCTTCCTTCTGGTCTGTTGCATATTCTCTATTGAGACCAGAATACTTGTACTCAACCACAGTGCAAAGAAGCTGGACTCCGTTTCGTTCTTGTTTTCTTCTCCTCTAGTATTGGCAATAAAAAAAAAAAAAACACGGCAGGGTAGGCTGCAAGATAAGTTCTCTTTGCTCTCTGCACTAAGTCTGTCATCAAACCCTCACACCCATTGCAGTATGACAATTTATAACAAGATTTGCTTTCAACAGTTCTGGAGAGGAACGTGCATACACAGTGTATATCGAATCAGTTTTGTCTTGCTGAGTACAAATGTCTTTATAGTGAAGAGAAGTGAAAACCATATTGATGGAATTTTTTTGACATCAGATCCTTGGAGGGCTGTCGCAGTTTTATTAGCATACTTGTCTCTTTTTATTGTTTCAGAGACATTGGATAAATAATAATAAACTGAACTGTCTTGGAGCATTTCAGTAGATTTCTTTACTTGCAGACATTTTTTTCCCTAAATAAATTAACCGATCAAGTTTTTACAGAATAAATGCACTAACGTTTTTTGAAGGTTAGCATGAAAGAACATTGAAGCCTATGACTTGCATGAACGACCAAATCCTGTTTTTCAAATTGACACCTGTTTTATGCTTGAGTGCCTGTGTTGTCCCTTGATAACTGATCATCTTACTTGTTGTTATATCACTTGTATTGTTATCAATAAGTCAGAAAAATATAATTGCTTTTAATGTTAACGCATTAAAAGCATATAGGCTTTTTTTGTACTTTTCAGTGATGCTTTATTATATGTTATTTCTCTTCAAAGAAACTGGATACAGAGCCTTTGGAATTGTTTGAGATTGCAGTCAAAGAGCTCACATTTGATCAACTGCAGTTATTGAAGGTATTGTTACTTTGGCTGGTGTGATATGCTAGGTGTGGGATTTGTAGCTTCGATTTTTGGAGTGACTACTGAAAGCGTGGGAGAGCACAAGCTTTAAAAATAGTACAAGTGGAACGAGTAGTTAATTCTAAGCATAGTACTTCTGTACCATTATTATAGCTTGAATAAATATCATTACTTAGTTTTTCTAGAAAGATCATCCAAACAACTTGTATAGATCAATATCATTATGCTAACATTCATTTCAAAAAAAAAAAAAAAGACTGAAAGTGGTGGTAGGGTTCATTTAAGGCCAGTGCTTTGGAGTATTTGAAGAAGATACCATTCACAAAGTCTGTCCAGTTCTTAAATTTCCCTGTTAACAAGGGAGTTCCAGATTATGTTGGCTTCTTCCTTGGAGGTACATGTGGAGGTTTAGGAGAGTCCATGATTCAACAATATGGATTGGACAAAGTGGCTAGAACTAATTGATTTTTTTTTGAGTATTACTGTATCTTCCAAACAGAAATGGGCTGTCATTGGTCTAAATGGGGGTTAGGGCATAAGACTGGGCCACTGAAGACCAACCTGAGATACTTATCCTCAGTCATGGAAGCACCTAGCTGAACCAAGAATCCTGGGTTTCTTTTTACTTCCAGTTACTTCAACTGTGTCTGTAATGGATCTTTAAACTTAAAAATAATAATAATTAAAAAGTTTAAAAAATCCGAAGGAAATTAATTGCGTTTTACTTCTAATAAGATCTCTGTGGGTGGAACAGTTGTTAACTATTATTTTTGTGCTTTTTAGCTGGCTCATGTGACTGCACTGAAAATAAAAGATCACAATGGTGCGTACTAGTTGGCAAGAGTCTTGGGATTGATTTATTACCGTGCAATGATATATATTCAATGGTTGCAGTGGCATGTTCTAATCGCATTTGGCTTCTTTCTGAAAGTTTATAAACACTTTATTAGTTACTTTATAATTTACTTTATAATTTTATGCAGGCTGTAGAGTTTTTGCTGGGAAGTAAATACCTGGATGGGAGTTGCTCCCTTGGAAAAGAGGGGACAGGAGGGTAGAAGATGCCTGCATAGCTAAATATATATTTATGAATATTCAGAACATAATTGTCCCTAGTGTTTCTTTCTTATGCTTCTCTACCTTTTTAGCAGCTCTGCAGAATTGCAGACGAAAACTTTGGTAACTGCTTTAGGGTGTCTTATTGTAGCTGTAAGTCTCAGGCTGTAATTCATCTCCTTTACGGGGACATCAAAATCGGGCCAAGTATCTTACACATCCTACCTGCCTGGGAAAAGATAAAATAAATAAACCTTGACAGGCAAGGCTGCTTCTACTGGATGTGATTCAGTGACTGAAAGAGTGAGGTATGGGAGAAGCTGCTTCTGATAAATATTCAGTCAAATTTTTTCCCGCTGGCAAAACGGGAATTGGCAACACCATTGTTGGACTATGTCAGTGTTAGTGGGAAGACTTAGATAATCAAAAGATATACCTGGTTCCATTTTTCATTCTTAAAGACCTTGTGATTCTGAGCCAGTTGTTTCTTGCTGGGATTGGGAGTGCTGCTATCTATTTTGATCCAATACTTTGTATTTATTTTCAGCATCTTTTAAAGAAGAAGAAAACTCTGCTTATGAGACCCAGCCATTTCCTTCTCTGCAGAGAGTAAGCAGTGAACGTAGAGCAAGAGATGATGATGATTATGGAACATGGAAACATGCATTTTTCTTTCAGTGTTGCACACGTAGTGAGGGATATTCATTTTTTATTTTAACCATCCAATATCGGTGCTGCAACTAAGAATCTAGGCTTTTCTGGGGGCACTGGAGTCTCTCCAGCACTTAAAATCAATATTCCATACCATTCAAGGTTCTTAATTCAGAATCCCAGGTTGTATAGCTCAGGATACACTCAGTTTAGCAGCTGGCTAACATCTGGGCATTGCATTTTAATGCATTGACAATTGTTTGCTAAATTTAAGCTGGGGGTGGGGAGGAGGCCTTTGGCAGTTCATCACCTAGTCTTGGCCATCCAGCAGAGCCAGACAGAGAGAAAATATAAGTGAATTTCTAGTATGTTCCCCTTTGTGACTATTTGCAAACTGTGGGCTTTGTATTGGCTTGTTTTTCCCAGAAACAACTGTCCAAAAAGTTTTGATACAATTTAAAGTGTTTTTTCTGGAACTGCTGTTTTTGTTTCCCCTTGATGTTTTCTTCCTAATGTCTAGACTGCTCATTAACATGCCCTTTAGGGACTTGTTTTATACAATAATACTGCTTTCTATTTGGACCATAAAGATTATTAGTACCCAGTTAATACTTATGTGAGAACAAATATAAATTATACATATAAAAAAGAACTTTGTGTAATAGACTGAACTACTGAGGTTCAATTCTTACACCTGTTTTGTTTCTCTAAATTTCATTTTCTTCCTATAAGAAAGGGTATGTTTTCTGTACCTGTAATCTTTATAGGTTAAAGAATCATCTAGCATTTTTAAAATTTCATTAGCTGTTAGTTTCACATTTTGACTTTAAGTCACCTTTTAATTAAAAGTTCCTTTACAAGAATTTCACTTTTTTTTTGTTCTCATCATAATGGTAAGCTCATGGATTTCGTACTTAGGACTATTTGTTACTGAAGATACTTTCTGTATTCAAAAAAACTTTCAAGAGAGGTATAAAACATTTCTTTTTCAAGAGTACAAATGGGCCATTTATCACAAGTGTTACGGTGAATTGACTTGCATTTGTACTTGATCAAATCTTGAAGACAAAATTTTGATAAATTTCTATGTATTTCCTAGCTTTAAACTGAAGTAGAAAAAAGTAAATGTATTAGAGCTTTTGTTGTTGTTGTGGTAGTGTGTTGTGTTTTTTGTTGTTGTTTTGTTTTTTTTGTTGTTGTTTCCTTCTTTTAAGTTAATTGTTAGACCCCATTGGGGTTAAATTTTAGTGTATTCTCCCAGTAATTACTCTAGTAGTACTTAGCTGACCCCCTTTGCTGTGGAGTCTCTTCATAACGAAATCTTTTCAGGTCCTGGAGTCAGTTTCTGAAGATGTTGGGTTCAACATAGAAATAAAATGGATCTGCCAACAAAGGGTAAGTGAATGTATGGGTGATTTAGTTTGATACTTTGCTATGTTCATGGCTAAAGCTTGTGATTTGATGTGACAATTTTTTATGAGCTACAAACAAAAAAAGCATTTTTGTTTTAGTGTGACCCTTTTGTTTTATTATGACCCACTACCTTCAGAGTATAATATCACCACTCTTGCAAATGAACATATACAGATGTGCTCTTAAAGTAATAGGAGGTATTTGTAGGACTGAGCTCATAGTGCAGTTCTGCCTTCTGCTTTTAGTAGAAGACCCTTTTTAAAGTGAATGGGTCCCAAGTGAGGCATACTCTACATGGGAAAAGTGACAAGAAACTCAAACTGTCCTGGCCTGGTGCAGGGGCAGCTCCAACATGATTCAGTAATAGGAGAATCATGGACTCGGCTGGATTGCCTAGTGCTCACTCTATAGGGAAATAGTTGTCAAGTGTAGGACTGGATGGATGCCTGGAGTGGGAGAAGGAAACTAAGTATGGAACAGCTTCTGCAGTGGTAGGGGGAAGTCCGTATGCATGGACTCATGCTAATCCTCTCAGGGATGGGTCAACTGCAGAAAGACTGCTGTTCTCAAAGGATATCATTTATTTCCACAAATCTTACTGTTGGATTTTTATATTTAAAAATAGCAATACAGAATCACTATAATAGTTTTTAGTGATCTTTTATGGATTTCCTTTGTGTTTTCAGAATTAAAAGAGGCTTCATAGCAGCTTTCCCCTTGGATGGGAAGACAGTGAATTTTTCAGTGAATCCTCCTGCTGTTAGAATTCAGCTGCACTTCTCAGACTGACAGTCCTGTAGAGCTGTAACTGGCATTCAGTAGACTGAAGGAGTGACTTCTGTATTCAGACTTACAAACTTAATTCTTGTTTTGCTCAGGTTGAAAGGGAAACTACAGCTTGTTAAAAATAATTTTAGTAGGTGTTAATTAAAATGGCTGAAACTTGTCTTTTTCTTTTTATAGGATGGACAGTGGGATGGCAACTTGTCAACTTACTTTGATATGAACCTCTTTCTAGATATTATTCTAAAAACTATTCTGATGAATGCTGGAAGAAGAAGAATTGTTTTTTCTTCTTTTAATGCAGATATTTGTACAATGTAAGTTAAGGAGAAACTATAAAAAAATTTTTTTTCATTTGATAAAATTTACTTTCAACATAAGAATACCCAACTAATTCACTAACAAGTTCCAACTAGACCTAAAATTTGGATGCAAAAATAGTTGGGAATTGAAACAAGAAATAGACCCGTTTGCTATCTGAGCTGTGCCAAAAACAGAATAGGAAAATGAAGTCAAAGTAGATATTTTTGAGTTGCTTTCCTGAATGCTTCAGTCTTTCTTAACACTACAGAAAAAAAATAATAATCAAGATTTCTTATGGTATCACAAAGTCTTTTTCGGTCATACTTATGGAGTATGCAACCTTAATTTGCAAATTAAAAATTGCTAGAATTTTTTCAATGTGTCTGTCTTTTTAAGAGGACAGAAAATGAAATAGCTTTGAATTACCTATGGTGGCTGTTTTTGGCAAACAGAATTACTTTTGTGGAATATGAAACATTGGGGCACAGGAAAAAAAACTTAGAAGTTAACTGGGAAACAAACAGTTGTGATGTATGTGAACTAACAAGATGCTGTAGTATTTTGTAACAAGAAATGATTTAGCACTGTTAATGATAAAGCTTAATGGAAACATCGTTTGACAAGAGACTGCATTGATGAAATACCATAGAAGGGTAAATGGGGAGGACAAAACCAAATCAAGGTACTGATAAAAGAATTACAAAACAAGCATGAAATTGTGTGTAACACACTAATCCCAAAACTTTGTTTCCATCTGTTGTCATTTCATGCCACTGGACTGGTATTATCCAACTTGAAAAATACATTAGTACGGTTAGGTATTGTACATTAAACATGATAAACTCTTATCACATATTTTAATTTTACTCTATTATACATTTAAGAAGTAAATAATGGAATTGGATAGCCTGCAAGGATTTTATATAAACGTTTTGTGGATGTGGATCAGAGTTTAACATGAACTCTAGCTTCCCTTAAACTGTGTATATTAATCTCCGACAGTGGCAAACCGTTGGAACAGTTTGTCACGTAGTTTGATATGAAAATGCAGTACCATCTTGTTGCACCAGCTAGGAATTAAAAGCACATGCAGTAAAGGGAGTAATTCTCCTCAAACAATAAGACTGAATTTCCCTGCTTTTAAATAAGTTGCTACTTGCAAATTTTTTTTTTTGTTTTTAAAACAGGGTTCGGCATAAGCAAAACAAGTATCCTGTGTTATTTCTCACCCAAGGAGAATCTAAACTCTATCCAGAACTTATGGATTTTAGATGTCGTACAACTCCAATTGCCATTACTTTTGCACAGTTTGAAAACTTGCTGGTAAGCTGGCAAATTCTGGCATTACTCTGCAATAAAATGAAACTAAATTATTTCTAATTGTTGTAAATCCACCATTTATTTTTAACCTAAAATTGCAAACAAACTGGTAAAAGAAATGCACTAACATTAGTAACTACCAAAATATTGTCCGTTATTTGAAATTTCTATGTAATACGTTGCTTAAAAAATACAGAATTAAACTCTTTAATTGTACTAAGTTGTTATTATATATGAAATTATAAGGAGCTGCAAGTGTCAAAGGATAGAAAAAGCTAATGTGAGAATTTTTCAGAAACATAGATTTTTAATTGGAGTGTTTCATATTTCAGGGAGTTAATGTGCATTCTGAAGACCTGCTGAGGAATCCATCATTTATTAAAAGAGCCAAATCTAAAGGCTTAGTTATTTTCTCCTGGGGAGATGATGCAAATGACCCAGATAACAGGAAGAAGTTGAGAGAATATGGTGTTCACGGGCTAATATATGACAGGTATTTTATTGTGCTTAAAAAAAAGAAAATAATAATTAAGTTTGAGAAATTGTTGTATCCTGAATTCTGTGAAATTTCATATTCCTTTGGTTGACTGGGTGCAGAATATCTTCCTTTTCTTCTATAAACACAACAAGCCCATAAACCAAGTTGAAGAGGAAGATATACTAATTCCTATTTTTTTCAGCTGTGTATATGAAGCAAGATAACCTTTGCTTCTCCTGAGGCTAATGTAAATAAAATTTGACTCTCTAAAATACTAGTGCATGCCATACACATTTAGTATGCTGTTAACATTCCTGACAGTAATTTTTAAACTGTGTACACAACACGGTGAGGACAATGTTATTTAACTGTCTGGCTGAAATGTTCAGCTTTCTGCATTTATTGATGGAAATAGTTAACACAATTTTTAAACAAATGAACTTAATTTAATTTTTCCCCAGCATTCGGTTTAGTTGTGTTACAAAGCTGTGAATTCGTGTATAGTTGTACTATTTTCTGTATTAAAATAACTTTGGAGTGACTATCAGGGCAAACTGCTGAAAATAATCACTTCAGAGAGTAGTTACTATATCTGTGCAATTCGGGTAGACATCAGAAGACTGGTAAATCTTTGAACAAAAGAGTTATTTCAGGTCCTTGTAAAAAACAGAAGTTTCAGGTCTTTTAAGATAAAAGATGTGAAATTAATAGCAGAAGATAGTTACACAAAAAAGTGCTTAATTCACTATTACAAGAAGAATCTTGAACTTGGAAAGCTGAAATTTGTCAGAAAGCCTAATACAAAGAATATGTAATGAGGAAAGCATTAAGTGTAATCAAGATGTCTAATTATATAAGACTCTCAAACCTTCAGACCTTTTGCTTTAGCAAGGGCATTGCTTTGCACATCTTGCACCACACACAAAAAGAAAAAAAGCAAGGGAAGGCTTTGTCAAGGGTGTTCTGTTCTTTATAAAGTGAAAACTGAAAGTCATGTTAACGTGTCTAGAGGCAAAAAGTCAAATTCACTTTTACAGTTCTAGACTCCTAGTGCAAAAACAGTTAACTCCCTTCAATCCATTCTTGACCACTGAGAGTCCTTCCAGATTGGGTGGGCCCAACGATTACCTGGTTTGCCAGTGGCCTTCCTCCATGTCCTGTAGTATGTCTGTGTCTTCTCATGGATGGTAAAAAGGAGCGACAAGACTTTTGCACTGGGGAGCAATTTCAGACTGAAGTCATTGAAACATTAAGTCTTCTTCCCTGCTGCAGCAGTGGTACACGTTAGACTTCTCTTACAGCTCAAAATTTAGGCCCTGTTAGCAGATGGAAAGTGGCATGCAGAAGAAAAGGTACTCTGACTCTTCAGTATACAGTCATAGGGTTGTTAAGAAACAAGATCCTGTGCTGTGCATGGCTTGAAGTGATGAATCATTGGTCTATGGACAGGTGGGGTGTTTTCATCAAATATTACTGTGTGAAGAGTTCTTACAAAATGTCTGTTCATCTGATGTCTACTAATCCAGTCTTTCAGAGTTCTTAATTACTCCTGATGTAATAGATATGCATTAGCGTGGTAAAACAGTGGAATGGGTGACAGCCTTATTTCTGAGTTGGTGCTGCTTCCCTACTTGGGTACTTAATTGCTCAACCCTACTGAAATAAGGCTGCATTTATGTCAGGGCCACAAGTCTGCTAAGTGTCATCTTGTGCCCTTCTTTGTACTGCTTAGTGTGTTTAAGTTGCAGCATGATAGCAGAACAGCTTTTACCTCACCTTTTGGTGACTACCCAGTTCATTGGAATTGTTAATTGGATGAATTGAGTTGTGGATTTAACTGAACAAAAATAACTTGCCTTCCTGCATTATTCAGACCATCTAGATTCTTAACAGTACTCATGTCTTCTCTGACCCCGTTGCTCCCCATATTTCTTCCACCTTGCCTATATCTTCCCACTTTGAGAGGAACCCAAAAAATAATATAAATTCCAAATCTGTTCTTAAAAAAAAATAAATAAAAAAAATCAGTACTTTATTTTTCTTTCTCTTTCAAGTTACATGGTGTAACTAAGTAGCAAGCAATCATCCTCTTTCAGTATAACTATTGCAGGATAATTAGTTCTAGTTTCTAAACACTAGTGACTTTTTTCTGTAGGTCAAAACAAATATTGGAATGCTCCTTTACGATCCTTAATTATTTTCCAAAGTTTACAGTAGAATTACATTTAAGCTTAATATAGATCCCTTAGAAGGAGCATGACACTTACTGAAAATTGCGTCGGATATCTCAAACATGGACACTTTGCTGTGCCTGGTGTTTTGTGTTGCTGTTTACTAGAGCTTTACTTAAGCCATCTTCATAAGTGTTGTTTGTGAGAATGTTAGGAAGTGAATACAGGGATTTTAGTGAACTTTAGGTTGCTTGGATATGGCCCTGGGTTATTGCTATTGCTAGCATCTGGTAATTATGTCAAAGATTATGAACTGTCTGGATGGAGATAATTTCTACAAGCTATTTTTCTGAACTTTAGTCATCCATGTAAAGATGAGCAAAAACATTGTAGCCACTTGCGAAGATGGGAGAAAAACTCTGTCCTGAATACCAAAAATTGCTGATACCAAGTGTCGGGCAAAAAAATGCAGGTAGGGGGGCTGACTTTGTTTTGCATGGAGAAAAACTGCAAGGCTGAATCTGGGAAGCTTACAAATGCCAATGCTATTAAAAGAACCATCTCACTGGCACAGGGGGAAGAATTTTTTTTTTTCCCATCCAGTCCTTTCTCCACTTGGCTACAGATTATTAGATGTACCCGAAGTCATTAAACCAAATGGATGGTCTAGTGCAGTCTCGAGGACAATTTTCTGCTTTTTTCCTGTGTTCAATGAGCATTTATCTCAACACTTAAAATATCAGAACTACTTGCGTAAAAAAGACAATTTATAGAAAAGGTGCCACCTTTGCCTCAATATTCGGGCTCCTATTTGGGTCCTAATCTAGAAAAGTACATTAAGGGCATGACTTGGCATCTTCTGTTAACGCTGAAAGTTAAATTTCATGCTTAAAACACTTCTTATTAGTTTGATGTTTAGATTTACTGAAAGAAGAAACATTAACCTAGTGTAGGAAAAAAATCTCTGGATTGGCAAAAATAATGCATTTTAAAGCAGGGTTTTGGAGGGGAATTATCTGGTATATTTCTCCTGGATAAGCTTCGTAAACAGTCCGGGAGATATTTCTATGTTTGAATTTACTTAACTCAGTAAGAACGGTAGTCCTAAGTTTTTTATAAAGAGTTGGTTATATATTAAACACCAATGTGGAGAGGGGGTGGGTGCTAACTTGGATTTGCATTATCTTTTCTTTTAATTCTACATGATCTGAGTTCTGCTTGCTGAATAATACATACAGCTGCATGAAAATGATTTAGCCAGTAATCCTGAAACATTTCTGCCAGAAGCTTTTTTCATGAGAATTTTCAATGTGTTTGTGTCCCCTCTTAAAAACTACTTTTCCTTATGGCTTCATGTTGAGTTTGCAGGTTCCAGACAGAAGCTTTGTGTTCTATTAGTAATTTTCCAAAACTAATGCAAATTTAGTTGGAAGTAAATGCCAACTATTTTCAGAACTTCTCAAAACTATAAGACTGGTTAAATTTGTACAGTTTTATTTGCCTGAAACTGAACATTACTGAAATAAATAAATAACAGCATGTATAAATGTAGAAAGTTAACTAGCATAAGTTGATTTTATAATTGAATCTACTCAGTGATTGAATTAGGATGTTACACAATGGCAGTCTAAGTCTTTTGTGTTTTATGAATTGTATGGTAACCTTGAGTATACCTTGAGATGGAAAGAAAAATTCAAAGTTATAATCAAGAGCTTCACAAAATCTTTCTAGCATGAAAACAGTATTTCCACGTGACTGACTCTGCATTTCTGGGCCAAGCAATAGCCAAAGAAAAACATCTGGGACTGAGATGTGCTGAATGTGTTTTCAGAGGTTGCAGAAATACAGGATAGAAGCTGAGTACATCAGTTCTGTGCCCACTGCATAACCCTAGAATATTCTGCAAAGTTTTTTCTGGAAAGCGTTAATTTGAAAAAGTAATAACTCTGAGGACTTCACAGCCTTCTGTAGGGTTTGCTTATTAAAATGGAATTGAATGGAGTAACTTCGGTGCATAGCTACCTATAAGTAATTTATCTTCTGAAGACCTGAGGACAGGAAGACATGCAGTCTGTTCTTTATTTTGATGCTGATCTTGGAAATAATTGATAAGAGAAGTCCTGGATCTGTGCTCTCTTTCTGCCAGGTGAAGGTGTAGTTTAGTGGACCCAAACAAAAACTGGGAACAAGGAATTCTGAGGTATAAAAGTAGCAGTGCTTCAAATGGTCTTCTCTGCTTTCAGTATAAAGAAGCACTATACATATTGTAGCAGACTGGTTCCAATGGACAGTCTGAAAGGAGCTTGGAAGGCTGGGTTCTGTAATCTTGACTGAAAAGAATTGATTATGAAGCAAGAATTACAGAACTTATCTTTGCCTTAGCAAAGAACTAATAAAATACCTGCTAGAAGCTGCCTAGCAGCATGCCTAGCCATGTTCCAGAGTGAACAGGCTTGGAAACATGCCTTTGTTTTTCTGATTAACTGATGGGAAGGGCTTAAAACCAGCAGTTCCTAAGGTGTGTTGCTATATTAACAACTGCAACAGAAACAAACAAAAAAACCCTGTCTCCTAACTTCAGTGCTTTGTCTTGAATGCATAAAATAATTTATAATATGTGAGCTAAGTTAACTAAAGAAAGCAAAGGTCTTGTCTGCATCCTGGGAAGAAGGTTGGGTTTTTATTTTGCAGATGGCTTCTATCAGGCAATTTGGGTTCGTATCTTAGTCCTGTATTAGGTTATAGGTGCTGTGCAAGTAATTCACGTCATGTCTTCTGTTCATAAACCGTAGAACTGGACAGCATTTGTCTCGACTTCTAGGAATTTCTTTACAGAAACTCTCTGATCTTTCTGTAAGGGACATGATCAATATCTCTGTCCTGTAGAATTGTTTCCAAGCTCATTTACTATCTCACTCTTCGAACAGCATATTATTTTTGCTGCCTTGGACTTCCCAACAGTTCACAACTTGTCTTGCTGGGTTATAAAGGCACCTGGCACTCTACCACATAGCATTCTGTTCTGGTTGTGATACTGTGATCCTTTTGGACATAGGTTGAAATTACCATATGAAAGAGAAAGGAGGATGCAATAAAAACATGCTACTTTCTTGAAGGAATCGTAGATGAGGGGCAGTATGAATACTCATAAGATAATGAGGCAGAAGCCACGGTAATTTCTTCCAGAAGTTTTCTTGGAAGGGGATAAATATGGAGACCTGCAATACCTGAAACAGCGTATGTGCAATAGATAGAAGTGAAGGGGACTGGACTGAAGAATGTTGCCAACATTTACATTTTGGATATAAGTAACACACTGATAGTAAAAGTAATGTAAGTGATTAGAAGGTATCCTTCCTTGTCACAGTAAGTGTTGTACCAAAGCAGACCAGTGGCTTTTCTTCCTTTTTTTTACCATAAAGTGCCATACATTCCAAGTACAAGTATAGACAACATAACCTTACTCTTGTTGTGTTACCATTTTCCTAGCCCTGCCCAGAACAAATGTAAGCAATGTAGTTAATGCAGTTACTTCGAGTGCCTTTTCCAGCCTGATGCCCTTACTTTTAAGGGCAGCAATAGATCATGGTATTGTGAAATGCTAGAATAAACCAAGATAGATTGGATTTTTTGAGAAGGTACAGTCATGAGAAAGTTATGTGCCAGTACTGGAAATACTTGATTATTTGAGTTATCTGTTAAACTGAATGCAAAATAGGCCTTTGAATTATTTGCAACCCCAATACTGCAGCTTTGCCCTAGCATGAGTACAATATAAATAAGTAAATAGTGGGAACACATAAGCATTTAAAAACAAAAATCTTACTGATGTATACTGATAATTCAGAAAAATATTTTTATATCAGTCAGATTAAGATTGAAGACTAAGAATATGAGAAAGCAAACATGTCTGACTTGAAAGATATTTTCTCATCCTATTTTTTTTCCTAAGTCGTATACATTTAATGAAAGGATAACAGTACTTGAGCAGTTACGACTATGCAGGAGTATTTCAGTCTAAACATTGTAGATCGTTACATGCATATCCAGCACATGTGCACACACAGATGTATTCTATTATATAGAATACGTTCTTCACTCCTTTTTAGATTGAGCTCCAGCCAATTTTGACAAGTGGTACTTCACTGGATTTTTACATAAATTGTTGAGGAGGGAGATCCACATTAGTGTTCCTGAAGATGTTCCTAAGCATTATTTACATAAAGCAAAAATGTTCATGTTCCTAATGAACTACACCAAAATAGTATTTCAGTTAAGTTTGACATTGTAGGCTCCAAGCTTAAAAATGTGTTTTGAATTTGGATGATCCAGTATAGTGTTGACAATTAAAGACCTGCAGCTTTGTTTACCTGTGTGGAAAACCAAGAAAGTGAAAAGAGGATATACTATTTAAATGATGTAGGTAGTTGAATTTGCATTAGGTATGAATAAAGATCAGATTTTCCTGTTTTTTTTTTTTAACTCTTCTTTACTCTTACCTAATATTGTAATAGGAGTTTTAAAAAATGGTCCCGATTTGTTTCTTTTTCTTAAGGGGAAATACTTCTTGAAACAGTAAGCATAAACTCCATTCAGTGTTATGTACAAGTAGTATATCACAGTCTGTTCAAATAATCTTTGAGCTCTGAAATTTCTTAAACTTTTAAATTTGAAGCCTGGAACTCTGCTCTTCACTGTTTTCCACCAACTGTAAAGTCATATTTTAAGAAGAGTAACTGAGGTAAATGGCAGTGGGTAGCTTTTTAGTATATCAAATCAACCATTGTGTAAAAGGCATACCATTTTGTATTGCAAGATTAGAGACAAAACTTAAGGTACTAACCTCAAACATCTTGTTCTTATAGACTTGCTGTTATCTGACTTTATTAGGGAAAAATAGACAACAGTAGCTTCATTTAGTCTGTGTGAACTGTCAGGTTATACTGATAAGTGTTTGTCTTTTTTTTTTTCTCATTTATTCAGGATATATGACTCGAATCCTGAACAACCAAATATATTCCAAGTAGAGCAACTGGAACGTCTAAAGAAGGAATTACCAGAGTTGAAAAGCTGTGTGTGTCCCACAGTTAGCCACTTCAAATCCATATCTCCATGTAAATGTCATCATAGTTGCCTGGAAGAGAAAGCTGTAGATAACTTGCAGAGTGTTCAAATGCAAAAGGACTGATTCTTGGTAGAATGCTGTTTTGTTTTCTGTTCAACTTTGACCATTGGAACAGTGCTGTCCATGCCTTCATTGTTTAAGTCCCCCAAATAGCAATAACTGTGTTCCTCCTTCCTGACAGTACTTGTTAAAGTTTCAAACAATGTTAAAATATTCAGCCAGTTATAGTTGTTGTTCCAGTTCATAAACACAGTTTTAACTTTCCCATAATCAAGTCTCAAATTTTGAAACAGAAAATTAACACAAAGTGTGTTTTTAAAAATTGAGCACTCTGAGGAGTGGAAGCTAAAAAACTAAATTGTAGAGAAATTACAATGATCTGATAGTGAAAATGCTTTTCAAAAAGCATTCTTTAAAAAAAAATTTTGTTTTGACTTTGATTTTACTTCAATACTGCAGCTTGTCAGTCTGTACATGACAACAGGAAATTAAGAGTTATTTTAATTGGTACATATAATTGGATCTGGCCTGAATAAATTGGTACCTCTATATATATTTGCACTGATAGATCCACCTGTACAAAGCTTTGTGCCATTTTAAAAACATCTATATATTTTTTAAGTAAATTGCAATGCATATTAATTCATTCCTCCCCCCCTTCATTGGACATTTAGGCTGCTGCCATTGTTTTCTGATTTGCCAATGAGTGGTACAGTGTCTATGTATAGCAGTGAGGGGTGAACCACAAGTATGATTTTTTTTCATTAATCTCACACAAGCCTGCTAAACTTCAGGAATGTTGCTCATAATTTTAGTATTAACAGAATTACAGAAACACCTTTCAGTGGTTGAGAATCTTTTTTGCACAGTAGCATTAATAAACAAAATACATACCATGCACAAACTCTAGAAAATGCATGCTTTAGTTACTAAGCATGAAATTTAGGTGTTTGCTGAGGTCCTTGCATCTTTACGGTGCTAGTTGTGTGAAGGGTGCAAGGACTAATTAAACTACTTAATCTTCTTTGCCTAAAACCACAAGCCTGTTATTCACAAACATTTGGGGGGAAAAAAAAAAAGGCTATACCATACATGGTTTGTCTTATTTACATAATATAAGCCACTAGCTTTTGTATTTTGCAAGATTTTATTTTTTTTTTCAGAGCAAGAATCAGAACTGTACTGAATTCTGATAATCTGTATGCTGTTGGCTGATACCTATCCTTTGTAATTTATTACGAAGTCATAGTTTAGAATTCTTAATAGATATATATATGCATGTCCTTTTTCCTCCTGAAGTTGCAGGTCATGCCAACACAACAGCTGTAACTTTCTACTGAAGTGTTAATGTATAATAAGAATGGAAAATATTTATTTTTTTCTCTTGTAAATTGACAATGAAAACAATAGTGTGTACTATATTCTTTATATACAGTCATTGCTACATAGAACTGATTGTACAAAGAGTAAAGCCATTACAAATATGTGCTTGAGCCTGCACCACTGAGCAGTTTGGAACAAACAGCTTGTTTCAATTTGCCTTGTGCATTTTAGTATTTAAAGTTCATTTGTTCTGCACAAACAGCACAATAATGATTAGGTATCTCGAAGCTGTCTTTTATTTAAAAAATAATAATAATTATACCTCCATTTGGAAGTGTGTGAGCTGTGTTTCTGGGAGGGAGCGAGTGCTGAACCTGATTCTTGACATCAAGAATGACCACCTGCAGCTGTTACCTGATACAGCAAGTCCAGATTCATCACCTGTCAATGTGTGTGATTAATTCTCAATTATTTTCTAATTTGTATACTCCTGGGGGCTTCTTATGCAGGGTCTTGACAGCTCTCCCAACTGAGCTGCTCTGGCAGCTGCTTTTTCCTGCATAGCAGCAGGTCACTAAGGTAAGTGTGTTGCCTTGTGAAAGGCAGCTGTTAGTTTTTGCACTTGGCCAGAGTGTAAATCAGCCTGATTTATGTTGTTTTGTGCTTCCAAATCCTCCAAAAGCTTAACCCTTCTTGGCTCTCCTGCAGCTGTTATCTCACTTCTCACAGGCATCAAAACAAAAACAGGTAAAGATAGTGGCTTTGTTGGGGGCACCTCTGTTTTCCACTGAGTTTGAGTGTGGGTAACCATCTTCAGACAAAAATGTGCTCAGAGCCCGCAATTTCAATAACTGAAATTGCTGTCTGCTTCAAGAAGGTGTTGGCCTTGACCATTGAAATTGCAGTTGAGCTCCTGTTCCTCATTGCGTTTATGCAGGCCATAGCTGGGCTGGTGCTGCAGCGTGCTCAGTTGGCGTTTGCTGATCCTGGGGTGACCAAGAGCACAACTGCAGAGAAATAAAAAGCAGGAAACGTACTCCCTTCTGGATGAGGGAAGGGAACCAAGACAGCGAGTATTTTTAAGTCTGAATTTTCTACTGAAATGTGTTAACCTCTGGCTAGTTTGGATCTGGCTACCTCTTGCTTTTGAGTGCTTGATGGAGGCCAGTGTGGTCTGGAGCATAGCTTTTTTTGTCCCAGCAAAGGGCCTGCTGCATTTTTTTTTTAATTTTTATTTTTAAATTAATCCAGGACTCCGTGAGCTGTGGTAGATGAGACAGAATTTTGCTCCTACTTCTGGAGTGTCTCTCCTTTTGGGCTCAGAGCCTGGACTATATGACTCCTGACAGCTGTGTTATGTTGTACTCTGGCTCTGTTCCCCTTAAATAAGTGGGAAGGGGGAGTGATGACATTGTTCATTATAACAGAGTGGTTGGGAGAGAAAAAGTTCCTGCATTTGAGTGCTTGGACAACAAGATATTTAATTGCTGTGATAAACCTCTGGTAAGGTTCGTGCAGGGACAGGTGTGGGGAAGGGAGTTAAACTTGTGTATTAAATGCATGGGAGGAGTGAACCAGCACACATCTTCACACCCAACTTTCTTGTTGGCCAGGAGGACTGAAATTGCCCCTTGCAAAGCTCTGCTGCAGTAGCAGGAGTGTATTTGTCCCCAGGGGTAGTGGTTTACCCAGCACTGCAAGGGCAGCCAATACCGATGCAGTTGTTCCTTATCTGCTGCTGACTGATGCAGTGGTGCTTGCCATGTGTGCGGATCCCCCTGTATTTGCATTTCCATTGCCTGTCCTTTTTCATTTCAAATTACTGATTATCTCCCCGAGCAAACTATAGCAGGTGCTTCTGGAAGTGACAGCATATACATCCATTTGTCCTTTTTGTTGTTTGTACTCGGATGCCAATAAAAGAGCAAGCTCTCACGCAGCTCCTGTTTGTTTTGCATGGGTATGTGTGTAGGCAGTTAACGTGACATTTATTTTGGACGAGGCTCAGTATTTCAGCTGACGGAAGCAAAACTGTGCTTGCCAGTCTTGTGTGCACCTGCTTGGTAGCATTTTCCACATGAGAGTCAGGGGCTTGGATTGCTTTCTGGCTGGTGATTTAACAAATGAACAGAAATGTTCACTGGTGTAACATGAATAAAATCATCCAAGACAAACAGGGCATAGACAGAAAAGTCATTTGGTCCATCTCCCCACATTACCAATCCTAATGGGTTTGTTTGGCCTGCTTTAAAAGTAGATGTATTGGAGATGCCAAACCCTCTTCATTTGATCTTGCCTAGCACTTTTAGATTTTCCTGATTTTAACCTGAATCCCCATTGCTACAGTTCAAGGCCATGACTTCCTACTTTACCTGCTGGAAGCAAAGAACATGTTACTGCCATCCTCTTCTTTGTGTGCAGACTTGTATTTTCTCCTTGATTTATTTTCTTTAGACTAAATGGCGCACTGAAGTGAAAGCAGTGAATCAGGGTTTAGTTCCAGCTCTGTAATACACCCCTCTTGCTTTGGACAGGCAGAGGCCAAGGTCTTTTAATAGCATTTTAAACACCGGTGGTGTGAATCTGTTCCTGTTGATCTTCTCTTTGCCTGCTCACTTCTAAGGAAATATTTGGGTGGCTTCAGTACTCTTGGACTGCAGAGACGCAGGGTCGTGGGCACCTCAGAATATAAGGATGACTATGCCAGGCGTGAGCTGATATCTTGCCACTTCTGCCAGAGCTGTGGGTGCTAAGTCACCTGAGGGGTTATCAACAAATTTTCTTCCTAAATTGTGTGGGTGTAGATAGTGGTTGGTTGGTTGGTTGATTAGTTTTTGGTTTGTTTGTTTGTTTGTTTTTTTGCATCTGCAGAAAGTGCTGTAATTCTCCCTTTCTTTGTCAGCCCGGGCTGGAGAGATCATGCAATCTTCTGCTGAAGTACATGTAGTAATAGCTGCACTTGAACAACTCACTTGACCGTCTTGCTGAGACACAGTTTTGTTACCGTAAAAGCCAGTCAAAGAAACTCTTGAAGACTTGATTTAGGCATTCTTTTTATTGCAGCACTGGATGCATGGGGGATAGTTCCTCCTATCATGCACACCACTACTTACAGCAAGCAAAGCTTATATTGTTCTAAAGCATACATATTCGTTGCATTTCCTGAAATTGTCATACATATTAATGTTATTCCCCAGAAATTATTTTCATAGTACCTGCCCATTTTGGGCATGCATTGCCCAAAATGGTGGTATTGGTATTTAGGGATGTTGTTATTGGTGGTATTGGTGGTTATTTTGGGATTGGTGGTATTTGGGGATCTTTGAGAGCCCTGGGTGGTTGTTTTCTGGGTGTCCTCTAGCTGAACTCTCCCTTTATGCACGCACAGTGCAGGTCATCCCAGATGGTTCATCCCTTTTCCCAGTCATCTGGTCCTAGCGGGTTTTAATCATAAAGGTTGGCAAGACCTAAGGCTTCTTATCTATTTGTGCATTCAATTAACAAAGCTCAAGCTTTTCTTATCCTTTTCGTACACACCAACGTTTTGAAGTTACTCAAGGAAGCATAGTTTAAGCACTACAGAGGTACAGTGGAGCCTTTGTTCAAGGCATGGGTTTAAAAGGGAGATAACACCCAAGTGATGTGCACTGGTGGGATGGGGGTCACACCAGCTTTCAAGAACAAGGTGTTTATGACTATTCTGACAGGAAAAATGGCTCTGCTGGCTGTAATGCGATGCTGGAATAAAAGTATGTAACAATTTTGTTGTTGTTGTTCTTATTTCCTCCCTGATGTTGTATTGCTGGACCCTCAATACATCACCTCCAGTTACAGTGATAAAAGCGTTTAGCGGTGCAGCAGACCCACTGGGGAAGCGAAGATTTGCCCCTTTGGAACACCAGCGCGTTCCTCACCAGGCGACAGCCGATTACAACCAGCAGCGAAGCCGGCCGGCACCACCTGCCCCGCGGCAACGCCTCGGGGGCTGGCGGCGAGGAGGGGCCTCAGCTCGTCCCCGGCCGCCAACCGCGGGGGCGGCCCGAAATGGCGGCGGAGGCGGGACAAGATGGCGGCGGGCGGGCGGTACTTCTGCACGGCGGGCCGCGGTCTGGAGCCCTTCCTAGCCAGGGAGGTGCGAGAGCGGCTCGGGGCCGTGGAGGTGAGGGGGTCTGGATCTGCGCGGAACTGCTCGCCCGGCATCCCCGGGGATGCTGCTGCCAAGCACCCGCCAGCTGGTAACGGCGAGGCCTTTAGCCCCCCGCGGGGTCCCCCCTCTCGCCTCGTCGGTGCTGCCGTGCCTCCCAAGCACGGGTCTTCGGCGGCTTTACCTGGAAGCGGCCAAGTTCCCTGCGAGTCCGCGGTATTTTAAATATATCGTGCGGTAAAATCAGGCAGGAGTTTGCTGTGTTCGCCAAGGAGGTGCTAGAGAGTAAAATTATGACAGCCTACCAGGGAAACGCCAGCTCGTACGGGGCACTAAAAGGATTTATTTCACGAAACCGCGCTCTGCAGCCTCGCTTCTGCAGCTCTGAGGGCTCGGCTGAGCAGCATCGCCCTGTCCCCTTGCCACCCGTGGTTACCTGTGGTTTGTCTTGCTCTTCTCGGTGTGAGGACACGGAGCGGCATGTGATGGTGCTGTTGAGCTGCTGAAGTGCTCACAGAAAATATTCTTCGTGTTCTGTTCTTTTTTTTTTTTTCCCCTAAGGTGGACTATGTTTCAGGAAAAGTCTTCTTCACCACTGACGCAGAGCTGAGCGAACTGAAGAAGCTCAAGTCTGGAGAGCGATTGTTTTTGCTGCTTAAGAAACGCGTCCCTCTTCCTGTTTCAAGAAGTAAAGGTACTGCGCTGAGTTTTCCCCTCTGGTCATTCCATTCTTTTTGCACACAGGACAACATGCATTTAAAACCTTGAAGTGTAAGGTAAAGTCTTATTTGTAAAATTAATATTTGATCGATTTCATCATCTGTAGTTCTAATTGAGACTAATAAATTCTGAAGTATTTTTACCCAGATATGCTTTCAAGTGCTTTTCTGTGCTGAAAACAGCTTTAAAAATGTTTTAAATATGTCTTACCACCTTATGTTCTGCTGTCACTGTATGTATGTATGTATAACACCACGCCGACACCAAAAAATTAACAAAACTGAAGTTTGATTCTGGACCCCTTGTTTGTGTTTTAACAGCGAGTCATTTTCTTTTAGGTGAGGTGGATCCAGACATATTCTGCATCACTTACTGTTCAGTATGCAGACTTCGTGTCAATTTCAAGTACTCAGGCATCATGATCTCTGTCAGTGTTGAAATATGAATTTTGAGTAAGATGGATTGATACCTATGTCTGGGTAGGATTTTATTTGAAAGATTACAAGTGGCGTTCGGCTCTAAGGATCAAACTTAACCATGATGATAGAATTTAAAATGAGAAATAGAAGTACTTAAACACTTTTTCCTTGACCAGTTTCAAGATTTTTACATGAATTGGCCTCAGGATTCCTCGTGCCTCTCTTGTCATAGCTAAGTCAACAGGACCACCTACAGGTGTAAGTTTAGGTGTGCGTCCAAGACTTTGTAGGATTGAAGGGAGGTTAATTAGTAGCAAGGAGATATTTTCTTTATAAAAGAAAACACTTGTGACTTTTATTCTGAGCTGAATCAAAGTGATTCATGTTCGTGTCTGTCTTTCAATCCTGGAAAGTGTCCCACACCTCTAATGCTGGACCAAGTGTTCTCCTGGACTAAGAGGAGGGTGATATGGTAGGCTGGTGTCCCATCCCTGGGAATGACTGAAGTAGTCTGGTTTTCTTGAGCTGCTGAACTTCTGCAGAATTCAAGACCTGCAAATGTTAATCTTGGTTCTGCAAAGCCTGTAATCAGATGGATGTGTGTGCCTCAGCTGATAGGGTATGTGGGAGTTGAGAGCTTGGCTGTGTCTGTGATCTATGTTGCTGCAGTTCCTGGATTCACACATTAAGGAGATCTAAACACAGTTTCTGACAGCTGTTCTCATTCTGTAGGAAAATCAATGCTGAGATTGAACTACTTAACCTGAAACTACTTTTTCTTCCAGGGAAAATGCTGCATGAAATTAGAAGTCTTGTCCTTGAGGAACCAGAGGATTGGCTGGATGTTATTGCTACTTGGAGAAACCTTCGTGGTCATGAAGGGAAAAAAGATGATGTCTCTCAAGAAAACCCATCACCTTGCAAGAGAAAATTGGAAGAAGAGATGAATACTGCAACTAAAAGACAGAAAACAGAACAAGTAAGAGAGATTGTTTCTGAAGAATGTCAAGCAGGAGCTGGAGAGAACTGTGCGGTACCAGACAGGAAGAGTGATCAGGACTGCCAGACTGAAACCCAGGCTTCTTTCGAAGACACTTCCAAAAGCAGTGGAGAGAAACCTGTTGAGAATGAGAAGCATAGCTTCAGTTTCAGAGTTTCTTGTCGTTGTAGTGGAGCAATTGCCAAAATACTTACTTCACAGGTATGCTAAAGTATCTGTTTTAAAAAAAAAATTTGGCAAAGGTGAAAGGAGACATATAGTTTATTTGCAATTTAAATTGTGTTTTGTATGTTTTGGAATAACAAACTGATCTAAACTTTTTTCTTTTTTTCAAAATAATAATAATAAAAAAAAACACAAAACAACAACAACAAAAAAAAATAAACCTGCGTTTACCTTAAACAAGTGGAAATACAAGTGCTGTTCTTAATTTCAAGGCACTGTTACCCTGAATAGTTTTTCAAATCAATGCCTTTTAATGAGGATAAGTAAAGGTAAGAGGTTGAGTAGCTGGGCAGGTGAAGCCTCGTGGAGTCTGAGGAACAATCTGCAAGTAGCTTATAGCTACTTGAAGGGCCACTGCAAGGACAATGGAGCCAAATTCCTCTCAGTTGTGACAGACAGTGTAGCAAGGGGCAAAGCCAGTATCTGCAGCTTGAAAGGGCACTGCTTGGGTTTTGTGAAGAACTTGTTGCCCAGGAGGGTGGTGCAGCCCTGGGACACATCCTGGAAGGTGGATCCTGGTCATTGGGGTGTCAGGACTCAGCCTTGGAGCGCCGCAGCCACTCTGAGAGGGGTGGTGTAGAGACCTCCAGAGGCCCCTTCTTCCAGCACTGTTCTCATCTGCACTGTATTTTCACCATGCAGAAATTAAAAAATGCATAGCTGCAGTTTATTTAGGTTTCTCTTACTTGAAGTTAACAGTAGAATTTTTTTCTCTACTAAAGCTGGTACCTTGGGAAGATGGGACACGCTGCCAACACCAGTGTTTGTTTAAATTTGTGCTGTGCGTTTGAACTCTTATTCCAAAGGTAGAGCTTTCCAGAGGTGATAGAAGTATTAAAATGAGAGTTGCAGTTATGCATTGACAGGTTTTCCTTTAGGTGATCTAATTTACAGCCATCAGAAATACTTTGCATGTGATTCATAATCCTAAAATGACTATGGCTGTTTGTTTTAACTTGAGCGGGACATGAACTTTAGCCTCCCACACTCCAGGTGAGGGGTAGTCATTTTATCCTGATGTGTGTTTGCTCTGTGTCTCTCAGTCTGTCCTGGTGTACCTCTTCTGGTCTTTGTACAAATTGTTCTCTAGCAATAAAGAAGGACTCTTTCTTTTCACAGGTACTTATGAGAGTTGTGCAATCAATGTTGTGATCTGTAGTTTTCTTAATTCTTTTAGTTTTGCTGCCTGTTACTGGTCTTTCCCTTCACAGGAGATTGGAAGAGCAGCTGGCATAGCACTCATGAAGCAGTTTGGATGGCGGGCTGACCTGCGGGACCCTGATCTAGAGGTAGTGGCACTTGTCTGCAAGGTGGCCTGTTGCTGCTTCCAGAATTGCCCCTGATTTTTTTTTTTTTCCTCTGCTCCTTTTGCTCACAGGACCGTGGTCTCTCCCTGTTTGTCTTTCTGCTGCTGAATTTAACTAGAAATCCTCTGGTAGCACTGAGCAAAGCTTTTCATTGGCCTGTGTGTGCATGCTTTGCAGAGCACTTAAGCTCCAGTCATAAATACCAGAAAGGCCAGCATGGGCCTGTACTGACAGGGGAAGAATCCACATAGGAGATGTCTCAGGATCTGGCACCCTTACAAACTGCTGGACTCTGACTCTGTTGAAAATGGAGCTCACCTGAGCCATTGGGCAGCTAGTTTAGCCTCTGCAGGGGAAGAGAGAGAGCAGCAAGGTCATGTTTTGGAGGAACTCTGTATTTGAGACCACCGCTTATGGAACAGGTTGCAACTCCATGCCTCTTCCTAGACCCTGTCTCTTAAAGGATTTCAAAAGCATCATGTTTTTATTTGAGATTCCTGGAGAGGGATTGTAGTCATGCAATGCCTGGTAGAGCACTCCGTCTTCTCCTTTTGGGATACTCTGTGTGGGACAGGAGGACAATCTCTTTAAGCTGTCTGTATTCTTGGAAGGATTACCCAGGTCTGTCTTCCGTGTGAAATGCTCCTTAATGGCACTGCTTTTTTAGAAAAACAAACAAAAAAAAAACACAGAAAAGGGCAGAAAGCGAGTAGCTGAGTGCTAGTGTACAGTGAACAATCTTCTGCTTAGAGTAAGTGGTTTTATAGTTAAAAATATCAAAAAAAAAAAAAGCTTTCTGGATAAATTCAAGTGCTTGCTGATGGATTCTTGACTGACAAAATCCCTTCCCAGCTTGCTTAAATATTAAATCATCTTCAAACTGGCATTCAGATTGTCAAGTATGATTTCTTGCAATTAATCATAAATTTGTAAAGCATGTATTTTTGTTCTTAAATCATAGGATCAGAAGTTCATAGAAATATCTTCTGTGTCTGGTTTAAATGAGCTTAAGCTTTTGTCATCTCAAGTTGAGAGATTCTAATGTTTTTTTTCCCCTCTTTCAGATCTTTGTACATCTTAATGACATTCACTCAGTCATGGGGATTCCTCTTTTCAGGTAGGCGTTCTCATCACCAAATCTGTTTTGGCAGTATCAGAACAGGCATAATTTCTAAATAGTCTTGCTGTCCACTGTTAATCTTCTGTAATTCTTCTGTAGTAATCTTCTGGGTTAACGCAACAGTCCAGTCAATATTAGTCTTGTGCTCTGTCTGAAGTTTACCTGAGCACATATGCCACACTTTGCAGTGAGTGCATGGCTAAAAGCAGACTGTGGTTTCTGATTGTCTGCAGATCTGGGAAGTTCAGTTCTTTTGGTATTTTATATTACATGGGCTATTCTGGGTGCTTGTACCATTATCTTACCTTGATTTTGCTGTCTACAGGCTTCCTTTGGCAAACAGAGAGTATATCAAAACAGCAGGACTGCGGTCAACAATTGCTTGGGCCATGGCATCTCTGGCTGAAATCAGTGTAAGTGAATGTTCGTGGCGAAGATGTAGAGTCCTGAGTGATGGTGGTTTGCTGCTTGTCAGGGCTGAAGCTGGAAGCTTTGAGGCAGTGTGGTGATTTTAATGCCCCTTGCTTTAATCCGCATGGACAGAGCTTGCATTATTGGTGGTCAGAGTGTGCTGTCACCTGGTGTTCAACCTGATACCTGCTCTAGTCACAGGTCCTTCTAAGGATAGGTATTACTCTTTGTATAGATATATGTTTAAACTGCAAGAGTTTTGTCACTGTCCAGGCATCGAATCTTGTTTGGGGTTGTTCTCCCAAGTGAAAACAGAAGCCAGTGTGATCTTTTCCACAGGTTATTTTGATACCAGTATCTGTCTGTGGTCCAGTCATATTTTTTTCCCTAAATGTCACCTCAAGACTAGCTACATTGACGCATTGTCTTTAGTAAAGCTATTCATGCTTTTTACTATATTGTGATACTTCTTTACTGTATTGTCTGCAGGTTTGGCCTGGTAAAGCAGTGACTATTTTTACCTACACTGGATTCAGTGAGACTATGTAGGTGATCAGTACATGACTGAGTATGCTTTGTGTAGAGAGAAGAGTCTGTCTTGTTTGGGATGCAATAATACCTTTATTTTTGTAGGCAGGTGCGTTTGTGCTAGATCCCATGTGTGGGCTAGGAACAATACTGTTGGAAGCTGCCAAAGAGTGGCCCGTAAGTATTGTGGTCGCAATAGGTAAGACCTTTGCAAGACTTCTTGTAGTTGCACCAAGAAAAAAATCTGTACCACAGTTATACCAGTGTCCATTAATGGAAAACTGGAACCAAAATGATCTTTATAGACAGTTGTTAAAAGTGTTTTAGTACAGATGTTACTCCACAGGAATGTAAAATAAAGTCCTACATACTTGTGTGAGTGGCTGCTAGGATGTCTGTATTTCTAGTGCAGGGTTTGCGTGAAGCAGTCATGGGCTTTCTTTAAAAAATGCCTGGGCTTATCCTGGAAATGGAGGTGTCAATGTAACAGTACAGTGAATTTTCAGTATTACAGGCAGTGAGGCTGTTAGTACATAGCTGGGATCTTCTTTTAGGATGAAACCTCAATGTTTCTGTGAAATACAAGTGTCTTGAGTAGCTTAGAACATGAAAGGAGTGAAGATAGCACAAACTTCCCCATTGCTCTGTCCTCTTAATCTACTTATTGCTCTGTGTAATAGCAGTAGATCTCAAAGCAAGGGGTTTGTCTTGGAAGAGCTGTGCAGCAAGGCAATTCTATGAAGGTTTTATTAAATAAATACACCTGTTTGTTAACTAAATTACTTTTCTCTTTTTTTGAACAGGAAGCCTGTTACTTGGGCATAGATATAAGTGATTCACAATTAGAGGGTGCAGATGCGAATATTAAGACTGCAGGCTTGATTGATAAGATTGAGTTACTTAAAGCTTCTGTGAAAGGTATGTCTGTAAGCTTTCAAGGTGAGGTGTGTTTGAAGTCTTTTGTGGTTCTATGATTATATAGGTAGTGTAGGTACTCTTGAGGTGGTCTGAAATAGAGCTAACTCTAAATAAATAGCTGGCTAGTGACTGGATAATTTTGTTCTCTTTCCCCTCTGAACTTTGGCAAGAATAAGCTCAGCAGAAGACAACGAAAACAATAATTTTCAGACATGGGCAGTAACTCTGTCTTAATGGTAAATGCACAACCACAAAATGGTCCAAGAAACACCTCTAGCCAATTCTGTTAAGGCTGGCATAGAATCACAGCAGGGTTTAGGTGGCAAGGGACCGTGGGACGTCTTTAGTCCTGTTATCTGCTTGGAGCAGGGCTAACCCCGAACTGGGGTTCAGGTTGCTCACCTTATCCAGTCAAGTTCTGAGCATACTGAGGGATGAAGAACCCATGGTCTTTTACTTTCACCTGCTGGCTATACTCAGCCTGCTGTGTGGTCGGTCTTCATCACCGCAAGGGTGCACTGCTGCATCATGGTCAAGACAACTAAATACTCCCAGGATGCAGAAACTTTGCAGAAATACTTCAAAGACACAAGCTCCAACAGAATCCAAGTAATTCTGGCTGTAAGTTAAGTAGATTCTTGGGAAAAAGAGGGGGTGGAGGGGAATTTAGCATGTGGCTTCTTGCCATTAATATGTGTTCATTTGAACATCTGTGCTAAGTAAAGTGCTTGCGAGCTTAGGTCTTCCTTTGCATTTTGCTTGTAAAGATTTTCTGTGTGTTGAGAAGCAGCATTTAGTTTGGAACCATGCAGTGCCCTGCTAGGAGAGTCTTGCTGTTGGGGCAAGCACATCACCAGTAACAGGGGACATCACGAGCTAACCTGTGCTCTTATGGATTTGTCTGCACCCAGTCTGCATTGGGTTGATAACTTTGTGGTGTCGGGTGTCGTTTGTGAGGATAAACAGAGAAGGAGCTGTGAATCTGGGTCTATAACCCATGAAAGAGTTGGCAGGCAGTTTTATAAGGTGAGTGATGGGCAGGGCTGCTGTTAATTTTTCAGATAGTCAGATGTAAAGACCTACCTTTATTCTGCAGCATTGCCGTTGCCTTCAGAAAGCTTTGATGCTGTGATTTCGGATATTCCATTTGGGAAGAAGTTCAAGATCACAAAAGATACACGACTCCTACCAGATATTCTCCAGGAGATGGAGAGGTATGTGTGGCCTTTGATGTAAATGTAATGATGCTTTGTGATCTTAAGCTCCAGATTTGCTTTATTTGAAACACTCTCTAGCTCTGTAATCTGATGCTGTGCAGGCTGTGAAAGTCTGAGTACTTTACTTGTCCCTTGGTGGCTATTGTGACTTGTCTTGCAAGCTGTGGAAGCACTGATGGTAGCGCAAGCCAACAAGGAATGATCTTTTTGGCTGAGCCACACTCAAAAATATTCTTTACAAGGCATGATGGTGAGAGAAAGGAGAAAGAGAAGAGGGTAACCTAGCCAAACTTAAGGCGTGGATAGGCAAATAAAGCAATAATCCTTTCTCAGTTGAGGTCTGTATAAAATCATAGGCTTTCATTTTGGGTTCACAACTAAGCTTTTACCAGCCTGCCTTGGCAGGAGAGATCTTGGATGGGAAAATGGTGATATGCATTTTCCTTTCTGGTAGTGTACTGGAATACTGAGCTAGCCACCTGGTCTTCTTTTAGATGCCTCCTTTCATATTTCACTCTGTCATTTTGTGGCAGAGTTAACTCAAGCTAATAGCAGTTTGCTTCTAACAGGTGGTTTAAACTATCTGTCTCCTTATTTAATTTTTTTTTGGAAAACAAACCCTTTCTGTAGGACTGGTCTTCCGTGGGCGTTGATCTCTCTCACCCAATGCAGGAATGTGGTGGGAAGATGGTAAAGAAGGTGAGGTAGCTCCGCAGAATGGCAGGGTGATCTGTCAGCTTACACTGGCCATCCCTCCTTTTGGCCTTGTTTGACATTCTTATCTTCTGGTCTCATTTGCCCTGTTGGGTCATCCTAAGCAAAATATCTCCTTGGGAATGTGGAGGTGAGGAAGGGACCATTACCATGAGAGTCCCAGCAGTAAGACTGTTCAATGCACTTGCTGTGAACAGAGCCAGGATAGTCTCTTTTTCCTTTATCAAAGCCAAGTGTAGTGTTTCCTTATGTACTAAGAAAAAATGAGTTACAAACAATAGTTAACTGCCCTCCGTTTCCTGCATTTGAGAGACTTCAAGGGTCAATGGAACACGGGAAGGACAGACCTTTTAAAGTTTTCAGAGGGAAAGGCCAACTTCAGAATTGCCTTACCAACTTGAAAAGCTCTCCCTGTTGCTGTAATGGGAAGCTGTCCTTCCTTTGTATACTGGTGGAGGTTCAGGACTCGCTTCTCATAGTGAGACTTGAAAATGGGATTTGAAGGTGATAGTGCCCCCAGTCCTTGGAATAACATGAAGAGCAAAAAAGCTGAGTCCATCTTCACTGCTAACCAAATGGAAAACTCCTGAGGTCAGAAATGTTTGGAAGTCAGTAAAGGGCCTAGTTTTCCCAATCAGCAAGAGTTACAAAGATAGGGAATTTAATCTCCCCTTGGAAATGTACCTTACTGAGTTGAGCCATTACCCTTAACCTGTTTAGGCGTTTTACTGAATGCAATTGGCATCTGAAGTATCACTATTGTTGAGTTCTGCACAGATGAATGAATCCAGGCAGGATGAACACCTAACCTTTATTTTTTCTGCAATTGCCAGAGTGCTTCGTGTTGGAGGGACTATTGTGTTGCTGTTGAGTCAAGATCTGCATAAGCGCATGGATGGCATTACCAAGAGTGTTGAAAATGAATCTTCTCCTAATGCTATTCCTGATGGTGCAAGTGAAACAACCGCTGTGAAAGCCTTGAATATTGATGGGAATTCTTCATCCTTGGTGAAAAGTGTTGAAGAACCCTTTCTCAGCAGCAGACAGACATGTTTTGGGTCTCTGATGCTAGATGGCATCTATGAAGTTAGTCTTGGAAAGACAGTTGCTTTCATATACAAATACAGGAAGATCTCTACTGCTGGGAATTAGTAGCTTTTGTGCACTGTGTCTAAGTTGTACTCGAATCCTGATATACTTGAAAGCAGCATGGCAGTGAACTGGCGGAAGCCTGCTGATCCAAACCCTATGCCATTTGTTAGCTCATCTCACTTTATATGGGTGTACTGAGCTGTTGCTTTTCTCTTTGGTTTTTAGGAGAGGTGGAAGATACCTACTAGTGTTTTAAATGTTTTTAATGGAAAATACTGTAATAAGGAAGAGTGCTCAAATCCTTGTTTAGGCAAAGCCTCTCAATATCAGGAGGAGTTTCTTCAGGAGAGAAAGACTTCATTTGCCGTGCTGCAAAGCTGTACGTGGTAATATTACATGTAAATGGGTTTTCACCTTCAGCAATGTTTTTTGGAAGCACTTCTGAAGAAGTCTCTAGATATCCTTGAGGAGTGGATGGAGGGCTTTACTATGTGCCTTGCAGTCTTGTATTATTTTAAAGCTAGTTTATGATGAATGTGAAATGTCACTATTCAGATATTCTGGAGTGGAAAATAAATTATTTTTGGTATAATTCCTTGCAGAGTTAGCATGTGTCAATTGGGTAAGCTTTAGCTTTTTAGTATGAAAATACTTATTTCTATAAAAATAATGTTTTTCCTTGCTTGATAATGCTGCTGTAAGGGCACAGTGTGGAAGAGGGAAAAACTTGCAGACTGGGTGGACAATTAGAAGCGACTTCTGTCTGCAAAGAATCATATGGAAAAATTTTCCTGAAAAGGGAGAGGTCTTAGTAATTCTTTCAGTCTATACAAAAGGTATTTTGGGGGTGATAGTCTAATTCAAAGCTTTCCCATGGTTGCTGAGCTGACAGTGAGGTATATCTATAGAGAATTATTGCAAATTGCTTTCAGATGGTATTTTGGATGAGCACTTGCAACTTGGCAAGCTGGGATGGACTCTGGCATTGAGTTCCTCTGCTGTGAGGAGTATGGAGACACAATTAGAAGTGTCTGTCTGGGTTTTGTGTTTTTCTTTCTTTTTTTTTTTTTTTTATTCCTTTCTGGTACGTTGGCTGGGAAAGGGAAGAGACTACTCTTCAGGGTTAGTTGCACTTCAGGAGAATAAAACTTACTGTTGTTGAGAACTGCTTGTGCAGCTTGTGTCTTGTCTCAGCTCAAATCTCCCAGCCTTGCTGAATGCATGGGGTTGTGTCACCCCGTGAGCAGAGCTCTGCTCTTCTCCTCCTTGAACACTGTAAAGTCCCATTTGTCAAGTTGACTGAGACCCCTCTGGGTGGAGGTTCTGCCTTCCACCATGGCAGCCACCCCCCTAGTTCAGTGTCACCCATGGATATTTGTGCTCTTCACCCAAGGTGTAAGCAAGATTTTTTTGTTAAACCTTCTTGGTGTTATATTAGATGCATAAACCATTTTGAGAGAGTATTTCTGCATTCATCTGCTTATGACAAGACAAACAGGCAGGCAGGTAAGATCTGACTCTAGCAGAACCTAACGGTGTTTGCTGAGAAACGCTGCTCTGTGCTCAGTGGTAGAGTCAAGCACAGAAAATGCGGGCAAGACTAGCCTCAAAGCTGTGCTTAGCGCTGATGCTGGTTTATCTTGTCATTGCTTCCTGGTATCTTGATTGCTCTCAGATCCATTTACTGATCTTGTTGGGTTTTAGTCTCCTTCGTATGACGGTGTTTCTTTTCCTAATTTCCACTGACTTTTCCTGTTGTCATTTAATTGATGGTTATTGCATTAAGCTGATGCTTCTCTGTTCCACCACCCTTGCCTTTCACCTCCCCTTCCTTCCTTCTTCTCCCACCCCTTTGCTCTTCAGTCAACCTTTCTTTCTCTCACTTTTCCCTTCTCTTCCCAACCCTATGCTCACAATATTCCTCTCTACCATTCCTTTTTGTGTTCATCTTGTATTATTCAACCTTACTGCTTCTCTGATTGCTCAGCTCCTTCAACAGTGTCTGCTCAGTTCCTGACAGAGCCTGTGCCCCCTGCAAGGCAGCCTGAGGGACCTTCTGGGAGTCCAGCCAGCTCTTTCCTGTGCCCAGCAGGTGTAAAACACCTCTCCAGCAATGAATGCATGGATGCCGTGCATTGACAACACTGGCTTTCAGGTGATGGCAGAGGATAGTAGTTTTGGATGAGTTGTGACAGATATATCAACATAGCACCAAAGTCTCTTAATTGCGGGGACTAGCGCTGTCAGTTTGAGTGCTCTCTGGCAGATTAGCATGGTGCTGTCATCTGTTAACTTGCATGTCACTTCTATTAAGCACTGGAAAATGCAAGGCTGCTCCCCTTCTAGCACTTGCCATCCCCCTGTTGCCGTGGGTGGCTTCTTTGCCCAGACGGAGAGGTTCTCTGAGGCTATAACTTCCTGCTGCATTGCCCCATAGTGATGCTCGGTGTAAGCACCAGGCTATGACCCTCCTGGTTTATGAACTTTCTCTGCCTTGCAAGAGAGACCATTTCCAAGCCATGAAATTGCCGTGGATGCAAATGTTTTTGACAGAGGTAAGTATTTTAATAGATATTGTAGCTCGACAAAGAGGCTAATGCCTCAGAAGCAAGAGACCTTCCAAGAATGGGCAGGAGTCATTTAATCCTTCTTACAGGGCAGCTCGGGTGCTCAGAATGGAAGTCCTGGTTATTTACAAATTACATGGGAACTTCATGTACAAAGGATACACAGAGACACAGGCACACACTGATTTAAAAGAAAAAGGTGTGTTTGGGCACTGGGGAGAGGAGGGGACCACCAAAGCCTACCTTTAAGATCAAATGCAAAAGGTACTGAATCATAACATTACACATGATGCCCTGGGGAAAGGAGTATAATTCTGTCTAGGATTTGTTTGGCAACAATGACTGTTCCTTGATTTCTTTATGTACAGATCCTTGAAAAACAGAAACAGCCCTAAATCTTACAGCAACTTTTCTCCCCCTTTAACCTTCTAGTGCAAATATCTTGCTCCTCACAGACACAGCTTGTTGAGCTGACGCATCTGACTCTGTGCCATCTCTGTCCTCTGAGAGTTGTCTCCTTTTCAAATCTCTGCTGGGCAGCATGGGACAACAGCTTGCTGAACCGGTAAAACACGATGGTCAGATTTTGAAGAATCAGGCTTTTGTGCTTGGAATCCTGAGTTTAGTTTTCCCTTCATTTCTGTTTCTTTTATTAAGACCTGAAAATATTTTTCAGCCATCACTGGATGGTGTTGGCAGTGGGTGGGCAGTCACACAGAGGAGTCTCTGGTGGGCTTCAACTGCATAATCTTGCTCCTGATAATTAAAGGGTAAGCTGTGCAAAGACACCTGACTGCTACTGTAAATCCCAGACTGCACCAAACACAAAATATAGACCAGCTGTATCCATGTTCTATGTCATCAGGAAGGCTATAGATGAACTTGGGGAGGTGGTTCAGGTCATATGAGGTGCTGGCTGCATAAGCATACAGAGATACAGTGCACAATATTCCTGCAAATGAAATAATCTCACTGGTATTTTGAAATGTAGCATAGCGTGAATAACAAAATAAATGTTAAGCCTTACTAATCAAATAACTTGCACCCAGCTTTGTTGATATAAGTTATCTTGGGTAGCACACAAGTTATAATTATGGTATTCATGGAGTTATATTGTGTTACCCAATTATGCAAGACTGAGCTGTAGCTCTGTGGCTGTGAATTGTATCTGGTTAACTTCTTGGTTTCTACCTTTAAGAATAAATGAGTCTCCTCTGTGACTTCAGTTGTGCCCACCCTTACAAACCAAGCAAGGTAGCCAAAGCCTCCATCTGCGATCATACCTTACCCACACGGCAAAATCGGATCGAGCAAGCTGGAGCTGTGATGCGGAATCCCCTCTGCAGAAGCAGAGCCTGCTGCATGCCTTGGAGGAGCCAGGAAAAATTGTTTTGCATGTGCTGTGTGTAATCTGATCTGAAGGTTATAAAGCAGGTAATCTACCTTTGTGGGTGGCCCTCGGCAGCCTCCCACGGCATACCTCTGCAGAGAACCGCTCAGGCTAACTCAGTCCCCAGCTGTCTGTAGGCACCCATCTCCCAGCCTTGTTTTTTTTGTTGGGTCACTCTTCATTAGGTATTTTTCATTAGGCTATGTTTTTCATTGAGCAGCTAAATTAGCCATGCACAACGATCCTTTCCTCAGGCCCGTGTTTTCCAAACCTTAAAAATAAATAAAGAAAGAAGATAGCTATGCTGTGTGTTACAACTGCTCAAATCAAAATATTTCCTTTGGCAGGAGAGAAAGCATTGTGCATAGCCTTGTGAGTTTGGATGGTTCAAACTCATGCTGGTTTCTTGCTGGGGGACTTTACCTTTCCCTCTTTAAACAACCGTTAATTTAACAACTAACATATTTTTGTGAAAGTGTTCCCCTTTCCTACTTCAGCGTTAAATATTTAGTCCAACACCAAGGACTGCAAGCTGCAGTAAGGGGCTGTTTGCTCTGGAGAAGAGAGATCACTTCATATGTAAAGGGGAGGGAGCAGTTGTTTTAGACTCGTGGTCCTGTCCTGCTGCTGCATGAAGCCTAGGACACTTCCCAGTTCGTTAATTACTGGTTATTCCACTTGTACGAGTGACTCGCTTCACACAAGGCACAATAACTGGAGATGAGAAGGAAAGGCGTGCTCCACTTACTGGCATCACACGCTGCCTACCCAAGGGAAACCCGATGAAGTCTTCACCCATAATTAGCTCGCTAGAACGACGCGTTACCATTACCTGTCATCAGGAACAGAAGACCTGTGACGTGCTGGGTGAGGCTTTCCTCCCCAAAGAAGCTGACTGCTGCCACGATGCACCTGCAGAGAACAGCTGCAGCCATGCCCAGGAAACTGGCTGTGATTCTTAAATCTATTGCCATCAAAACTGAGAAATAAAGAGTGGGTGTTACTGTGGACATTCCTTCCCTCACAAGAGAAAGGGGAGGGATGCCTAGAAACAGGCACAAGCGCAGCTGGCCTGTGCCAGGCAGACCCACAGTAGGAGTTAACCGCAGACTTACAAGTGCTTATAAGTAGAAAGTGATCTCTCCAGGATCAAAGCAGCGAGGCTGGTGGTTTTGTAGCTGTGCTATGAACTTCCCAGTATTACATTAGCCATGTGACCATATGGCTTTGGCCATGTAAGATTCAGGATGTGCATGCAGCACAGATTTATGCAGACACGCTGTGATGCACTTTGTTTTCTATTTCTTCCTACAGTTAAATTTAAAGTAAGTTGGACAGACAGAAATGCTCTGTTTCTAAATGCCAGGGAGTTTCCATTCAGACAGGTTCTGCGATAATTGTTTAGCATGTGGCTTCTGACATCAGCTCCTGAAACATCTGCTGCTGGATGTCTCCCAGAGACACCAGAAAGCAGGCTTCCAATCCAAGGTCTGCAGACCCTTGCAGAGGTGAGGGGAAAGGCAACCTGCCCTTTTAAGCTTAGAGTAGCTTACATTCCACAAGCTTAAAAACCCTTTTGTGTGGCATTCACACCTTCTTCTAGTGACCATAGTGATGCGCAAGGAGAAATGAGGGTGAACACTGCTGATGCCTGGGTCCCAGTGAGACCTCGCCTCCTCACCAAACTAGTTTCATTCCTGTCTTTTTCTTGTGAAATGGAGAGTGCTGTGCTGATCGCTTATGGAACAGATGCCACTTGTTCTGCTGGATCAGCTTTGTCAGGTTGAAGGGGATGTTGCGTAAGCGTATTGGCTGGGAGAAGTGGTGCTTGATAGCGACGCATCTCTGAGTGATGCCTGCTGAAGAGGAAGAAGAGGTGTTCCCAAACCAGGTAACTGAAAACAGCACTTGTCTCCCCTCACAGTGCTGGCCGTTGTCACATGCCCTTGTCCTCCCCATCCTATTGCCACGTGCTCAGCTCCTGCCCACCCTTTCTTCTTGCTCTGCTCCTCCCAGTATGAGCACCCCACATCCTGGATCCTCCAGACAGCCACTGACAGCCATCAGCACTCAGAAAACATTTCCTAATACATGGGAGCACGACTTCTTCCCTCCCCTTTGCCCGCAGCCTGTGCTGGCTGGGGCAGTGGTGGCTAACCTACTGAACTAGCAGGAGAGAGGGAAGGAAGGAGCAAAGGAACCTTTTTATTTTTTATTTTTTTGCAAGAGCAGAGGTGGGGGGGGGTGGAACAAAAGAAAAAGCAGTGCAGGGGTCTGGCTGGATTCCAGCTGCCTCATGATGCACCCAGTGATAGGTATCCCTAAATGTCCACTACTTGGCAAATGCCATGGAGTCTGTACCCTGTCCCTGCAGCCATCGCTACCCTGGAGACCATTCTTCCCTTCCATGTTCTTCATAAATGCCAGCACATGCTGGCACTGGCACCAGCACCCTGCTCCTCAGCATGACACCACTGAGGTGGCTGGTTTACAAGGCAGTAAATGGCCATGCAACTGTTTGCAGGTAAATGAAGCATGTAGCACAGCGGGTCCCATCCTGTATGGGTTCAGCACCTCGAGCCTGCTCCAGCAAGGTGGTGCTACCCCTAACCACAGTTTCTCCCAGCATGAATTTGATCTTTTGAAGTTAAAGAGGAAGGGAGCACGGAAGAAGCTGAGTCTTCAGACTATCCACACTGTCACGAGGGAAAGATTTTTTGTTTTTCTGTGAAGCGCAATGTAAAAAAACTCGTATTTGAGGAGAGGGAAAAAATGTCCAGGCTGCACTGCTGCTTTTTCACACTTAAAATGGAGGCTTAGCTTTTCTCCCTAGACAGAGCCAACCAGGCCCTTGAAATAGCTTCCCTTCCTGTGCTTCCTTCAGGGCAGTTTACGATGCTACCAATGCACAAAGTAGTGTTTTGGATCTAAGTGGCAGAAGGATGGATGGGCTGAGCGCAGCCAGCTCTGGAAAGAACACCACATGCAGCCTCAGTGAGGTATTTTCTGTGGCTACAGGGTGCTGCTGGCAGCAGAGAGGGCTTGGGATCCCTGGAGGCACCACAGTGAAATATCACAGTGATTCGACTGGGAGAACTCTTTGTGTAAGAGCTCCTTCTGTGCCTCCTGGTGCGTGCGATCTTGGCTGAAGCTGGTGCGTGCTGCAGCACAGGAATTGCAGACAGGTTCTCCTGTCACCTTTCTGCCTGCAGCGCAACCTCCCAAAACCGCTCATAGCTGCTGCTACCCCTGAGCTCATCCCCCGGCTCCCCAGAACTCCCGCTCGAACAGCGGCCGGGCGCCTTCGCAGCGCTGCCAACATGGCGCCGAGCCCGGCGCCCATTTCCCTCAGCAGCCCGGCCCCGCCCCCTCAGCCCTCGCGGCTTCAGCGCCTCACGTGGAACGGGCGTTGGGCCC
>VXAA01007436.1:726676-749547 GCA_013399115.1 Anseranas semipalmata | reverse complement strand
CCGGCGCCTCGGCTCCCCCCTGCAAGCAGCGGGGTCGCCCCCATACGGTCCTGTGTGTGTGGGGGGGTCTGGGAGCCGGGCCCTTTGGCAGCTTCCTGAAGCAGCCGAGCCCCCCGAGGAGTCGTCTCCCGTCGCTGTCGGGTGCTGGCTCGGGCACCCGAGCCCCTGGGGAGCTGCCCTCCGGGCCTGGTAGGGGGCTGAGGTGCGGAGAGCGCCTGCTTGCTCGCTTGTTTCCACCTGACGTTTCGGCTGGGAAACGTCTGTCTGGACGGGAGCAGGTCTGGTCATCCCTGCTATTGCACCGATCTTTTTTTTTTTTTTTATCTGGAAATACCAGTATTGCGTACTTGTATCTCTACAAAACGTGAGACTGCACGACCTGCCTGTGAGCTGGGGAGTCAGGAGAGGCATTGTTAAGGTTGTCTGGCGTTGGAGCCCTTCATAATCCTGATTTCAGAAATGTAGGAAAAGCAGGGCTAAAGCAAATGCAGCCAAATACAACTTCGTCTTTTTTGGTTTTGTCATGTGCTTTGGCATTTACTCTGTAGTGCATGTTGGTGGTGGTGTACCCGGTTGAACTCTTGACTGATAGGATGCAGCACCCTGTCCCTTGGGTACCGTGATGCCTATGGTTACCTCTGGTGGCAGAGCAGAGGAGAGGTTTGAGGTTCATTGTGTGCAGTCTCTTGGAAGCATTACTTAAACCGTGTGCTTCCCAAGCGTCTTTTGTTCTGGTTTTGTAATCGCAGTTTGTTTCCTTAAGAAAATTTGTATGGGTAATCAGGACTGTAACAAAAGGTTTAGAGGTATTCCACAATTCGAGGTTCCGTTGCATAGGAGTAGCACTGATGTTACCTCTGACTTTAAGTGAATGTGCCTAGAATGAAATCTTGTTTGGGTTGGGGCAGTTTTGGTTTAATCTTGGCTCATTTGAATGCTATGAAAGTTTCAGGACCTCAATCCTCTTGTTATTGTGCCCTTTGTGCGCAAACTCCCTGCGTTATTAATTGCTTAATTGAAAAGGTTTATTGTGTTGTTTTCCCTACCTTGCCAACTTTCTTTGAGTATTTGTGTACTATGCTGTTGTTTTAATTATCCAGGTCTACTTGCTTCATGCTCTGGTTTTTGTTTTTCCGCAAACCGTTGTCTTGATGTGCTCAGCTTTATTGCAGTTTGAAACTGGCCTATTGACTCTGTGATGTCTTATTGATCAGATCTTTTCATTGCTCTGTGTGTGATTCTGATGGACGTGAGTTAACTGTCATCTGTGTTTACAGTTTAATTTTAAGGATGTTACCACCAAGCGTGGACTGAATATTTCCATTTGCAGTGCCGCTATACATATGAAACCTGTTAATTTTTGTTGGATTTGACAAGGTTTTCTTGGTGATTATCATATTTACATTGCTGTCACCTTCAGTTCACTGCTCATTTAGCAGCCAGCGTTTGGCACTGCATATAACTTTTTGTTGGGGCACAGAACGTACAGTTCACATCTGCATGTGACAACTGAGATGGAAGGCGATATATCGGAGCAAGGATACTTTAGGCCAGCATTATAGCTGTTTATTTCCTCTCGATGAAAGAGAAACACTTTCTAGCTATCTGATTAGGTCGTGGACAGCGTAGGGAAAATAAGATGTGCTTTTCTCCTGGATGAATTATTGCGTGCCTCATTTTGAGGCAAGGTGTTGCCCAAGGTGGCTTCAAAGAGGAGCACAAAATTAGCCTGAAAATAATAATGAAAGCTGGTTACCTTTAATGTCACAAAGAGGAAGTAATGCAGTCGTACGTGTCATCCGCATGTGAGCTTACTAGGGCTTTATCCTAAATTTGTGAGGGGTTTAATAAAGCCCCTTTGATTTGCTTCATCCTGTCTTCTGTAGATGAACTTTGTGGTTGATGGAAATAATTGGGCAAAGCTGAGATTAGCCGTGTGAACATGGTGCTCATCGGTGGTGGGATTTCAGCGGATCTGATCCAAGTACTGGATGTACTCGGGCAGCTTCAAACTTTTCTTTATAAATTGTGGTTTTGCCCCCTTAGCAGGGAGAGCCATGTAGGGAGGTATTTCTGCTGTTAGTCGGTAGGGATTATTGCCTTAGTAAGATGACAATCTTGTTATGTTGACATTCTTACTAAATGCTGACCTTTCTGTAACCTGCTTTCCTGGCAAAGTTTGGTGGAGCTGAAAGCTGAGCAGGCTGGCATCTACTTCCTTGATCCTTTTTCGTTGAACTGAGCTACAGCAGTGCATAGGCCTGCTATTATTTAGGTAAAACACTTGATTTGCTTAAAAAATAACAGAACAGGTAGAGTCTCTGCTCTGAAGATCTTAGTCCACACCACTGGCTCTTACTTCTGAACTAAGGAAATGGAATGGGAATGAGGATGTGGGTCAGGTTGTTACAGCCCTACGGGTATGAGTCCTGCTGTTCGGATGGTACCTGGAAATGTGCTAGTCACTGCAAGTAGGGATTTTTTGACTTAAAACAATATTTTATAATTATCTGCCCTCTCACCCAAGTTCAGCTTTCAAAGAGGACTTGGTCGTAATGGGTTCATAGTAAGAAAAGTAATGGGTAGCTTTTTCGTGTGATTAGTTTTTTTATCAAATATGCATAGTTAATCTCTCTTCTAACCAGTGCAAGTTCATTGTAGGAGATGAAGTTTTATCTAGATTCCTAAGTTATTGGTGTACCACAGGGACATAAGCACTGGGCACAATACTGTTTTCAGTGAGGATCTGAAAGAGATCTAGAAGATTTTTTTTAAGTTTTCAGTGAAGTTATATTACCACGATAGATAAAACATTAATATTACAAAGCTCTCATTAGGTGTTTAAGTAAAACAGAGGACTTAAAACCTATTCCCCTGTCCACAGATGTCTCCTGTCAGGACTGATAAAAGAAGTCAATGGTGAAATCAAGTTACTGCCTTATAGTTGATGCTTTTGTAACAAAACACAACTGATCTGCTAATAGTGTTTTCTTGGAGCTGAGTAGTCTTCAGTTTTGCATATCACATTTTCACTTTTCTTGTTTTGCTTCATATGTCTCTTCGTATGTTTTGTTCATATGTCAAATAATTTAGCTTCATATAAAGTCTGGGTTAGAAACTGGTAGCGCAGTTACTTTTCTGATTGCTGTTGCATGTCAGCAAAATTCCTGATTTTTCCTCACCTTCTGTTTCTGTTGAATTTTCTCATGTAAAATGAGACCTTCTAGAAAGGGTGAAAACTTGTTCTGCTGTCATACCAGTCCTTTCTGTCTTCTGTGTTTCTGTATTTCACATTTAAGTAGAATTTTATTGTGTGGTGCAGTCAGCATAATGTAAAAGAGGAGTTAGGCTTTTTTGGTTGTGAAAAAGACACTATCCCATCTTGCTCAGTTTCAGGAAATAGTTCTAGTGTTAAATGAAGCAGTTGCTTAATTACTCTTTCTTTATTTCATCTCTGATGAAAGATTTTTCTGTTTTGGTATGAAATTGCCAATCTAATCCCCCTGTACCCAAACCCTCTGTAATTTGTGACATTCTTTTTGCTTGTGGGTTACAAGTGCTGCGTGCAGTGTTCTGATGGAGACCCTATTAATAATTTATGTGACTGTGCTATAACTTTTTCTGATTTCCTCCTACCCTAATACCTTTGGTTTTGGTTGTAACTGCATATAGATTCAAAGTATATTGTGAGGCAATTGTAGGTCCGTTTCATTTGTTCATATAATTTATTTTTATCACAGCATATCTTAAAAAGGTTTTGGTTTAATAAACATTGAACTTCATTTGCCATCTTACAGGGCATTCATCTAGCGTGGGTGGACCTTTCCAAAGATTTTCAGCATCTTACAAAAAGAAAGGCACTTCTTTCTCCTTACTGAAATTCATATAGTTATGATAACTAGTGAGACTATTGTTTCTGCAAACATATCGGTTATGTCATGTCTGTGTTATTCCAGTTATTTTCATTATTTATGGTTTCAACGAGTTGACAAATGAAGACACAGAACTTCGTAGTGTGCACTTTGCTTGATATCTCATTTTAAAATAGAAAAAGCCTGATTTTCTGCTCTCCAGCCCTTTGGCATGGGTGTTTTTAGTGAGAGAAGTCATGTATTTACCAGCTCAGCTGTTTCACACAAACTCTCAGATTCTGTGGGTATCTCTAGGGAAGACCTGAAGACTTTTTCTCCTTTCTACTATCGACTTGGTTTCAGAGTCTCTGGTTTCTGATAGCATTCCTCTGTGTTGCTGGATGAGAACATGTCCAGAGCAGATTAACCTGAAGAGCCTTCCATTTTGCAGAGTCATACACATAATTCATTTTTGTCCACGTGAGTGCCCTTGCTTCTCTTTCCTGGGGTGATCCAGTAAGCTATCAATTATGCATCTTCCCCCCTTCTGAAATATGTGAACGGTGCATTTCGAAACACATTTTAGTCTTTTTTCCTTCTGAGGTACCTTACAGCTGCTCAAGCTCCCTTTGGCTGTGCTAGGAATAAATCTCTGTTTTGAAGGATCTCTCTTACAGCTTTAGTAGTCTTTTGAAGCTTGTCAGGCAGGCAGAAAGAGTGGATGTTCTGCCATCCATTTTTTTTTTACTGCACTGAGTACTGTTGGATTTAGTTTCTGTGACTGTGCTTTCCTTAACCAAGAAGCGCCCTGCTTAGGGATTTTGTTTGCTTTAGTTTAGGATCTCTCTGCTTAACAACATCACTTTTATCAAAGCATAGCTTCCTACGATTGTAGCTCCGTCAGGCTTTGGTATCGTGCCTCCTACCAGAACGTGGAATGTAATTTATTTTTATCGTAACTCTTAGAGGTTCAATTCAGGTTAATTACAGCTGTCACTTCGTAAGATGGGCTGACCTGATGTAACAGCTTACCATTGCCCGAGAGCCAGGGGATTCCCTTCTCTTTTCCTAGCTTTAGTCTCCGCTCCCATTGCTCCCCTTGCGCTAGCGCCGGAGCTCAGCGTGCTGCCTGAGCTGGTGCAATTAGCTAACCTGGCAAAAAAAGCAACCAGAGCAAAGCAGGCGGGCAGATTGCTGCTGGCTTAGAGTTGGGTCAGCTCCTGGGAGAGGCCTGCGAGCGGCTGCAGGGGAGGCTGGTAGGGCTGCAGGCAGGGGTTGGGCACGGTTAGGGTGCACTTTCCTGGAGACCGGAGCTGATCTGGGTCCTTCTGCGCTATGGACAAGTTATCCCGTGACGTAGCAGCTTGTTTAGAAACTGCTTGTCCACATCTTGTTCAACAATTCACATATGAAATAGTCAAAACCAGAAGCACGCTGTTGTTGCTGTCCTAGAGTTCGCTTTTTGGCCTAGTTTTTCTTGCACTTTATATTACCAGCTTCCATTTGAAGGACAAATATAAACTTGGCAAGAGATTTACCTCTTTGGACCTTGGATTTTATGTCTATACCGCACAGGCCCCTCCTTTTTATAAGTGTACTGTTGTTGCACGTATTAGGTGTGGTACTACGTACTAGCCTTCCTCTTCCTTTTTTTTATTCCTCTCCTTTTCTTTTCAGACACGTACTGTGCACATCTTTTGCTTGGCTGGTTCTCCCTGATTAGAGCCCATCTGACTGCTGCCCTATTCCATTGCTTTTCCATTCTCTGTTTTGGGGTGATAAGCTCTTTCTGATGGTGAGACATTCTGTTTAAGAAATTTTTGTATAATGCATGACTGCGTGTTGATGCAGGCATTGTAGGCCAACAGCAGCATCTTTGCTTCTGGAAAACCTGTGCAATGCATTCACATTGACTTAGTTCACTTCTATAAACAGGCAGGTGAATTGTACACCAGTTTTGATTTCTAGATAGATCATGTTGCAGTAATGATGGCAAAGTAGGGGTTGTATTTTGTGAAATATAGTTGCAGGCTCCTGCCCGTAGAGATGGGGATGGGGGGAAGAACTGCTGGCTTTTGCTGTTACCTGATCATCATAAAGACTAGGAGTTAGGGCACTTAAGGTGCAAGTGGAAACCCAAAATGAACATATGTTTTCTGTCAGAGAGCGTGAACCTCTTTAGAAATTTTTGGTTGCTTTTTCTGACTCAAAAATATTTGTTTGAAATTATTCTTCAGCCAGCTATGCCTTATTTATGCTCTAATTTCAAAACCCATGAGTAATTGGCAACCTTACTGTGACTGCCTTATGCCTTCATTTAGTATAGTGTCCTCAACAGACTGAGCTCTGTTATATGGTACCCTCAAAGTAGGAGTTGGAGCCACCTACCACTTTCAGCGTGTGTTGAGAAAGTTTGAGGTACTGTATGGTTTTTGATCTCCCATTCGTGTGAGTTTAGGCAAGGAATTGTTTTGCAACAGATGTTTTCAAAGGTATTTGATGAACTCAAGTAATACCTGTTGGGGTACTTAATCCTCTTCTGTTGCAAGGAGCCCTGACTGCAGTCAGGATGATCACACCTTCAATGTTAATAACCCAAATGGAGTAGGATACAAACTGATAACTTAGATTGTTGACTTCAAGTCATGTTGTCCCAAGGAACAATTCATGCCCTACAGCAGTTGGTAGTCAACCCTTCCTGAGGACATTGGTGACATTAAATCACATTTTGTTCCTCCTTTCTGGTTTTCATGAGCCCAGGAGGATGTTGGCCGAGAGAACGGCCAGCTGGTGCATTACTGCTGGTGTTGGAGAGAGGAGGAAACACTGAAGCTGAAGACACCACATTTGTTCTTTCCTGCCCACAATTTTTGAACAGTTCTTCAATGTCCTGTTCTCAAAAGAAGAAAAATCTCTGCAACAGGAGGGGACAGTATAAGCTGTAGGGTGTGGAGAGTGTAGGTTTGGCAAGGCTGCCTGTTGCTCAGAATTATTCCTCTGGCTGGCGTTATGCATGTTCTGCTATGGATATATCTATACATTTGTCTACTATTGATAGCTTTCTGGCATCACAACTACATGGTGAATGATGGCAAGTGTACTCATATGTTTTATTTGGTCAGATTTGCTCCAAAATTCCCATTAGCTCCTACCCAACTTCTATCTTGATTTAGTTGCCATAATATTCTGCAGAGCATAGTGACTTGTGGAGCTGTAGTCAGAGAAAGAAAAAGAAGTTCCTGACAGCTGAACGTAGTATGGGCTGGGGGACGGAATTTACCAAACAGCTTATTTTTTCTGTTAGACTGGCAACATCCCCAAAAGCCTCTGAAATGGGTTTCCTGCTTGGCTTGCACATCCCAGCTGAATGCAGGACGCATAACTACAGGATCTCATCATTTGTGTTCACTACAGTCGTGTCTAATTGATTTATCTTTCTAGCACAAGCTGCCCCAAAACGTGTCTTCTAGTATTTACAAGGCTTGCAGATGATCTTATGTCTTCATTAAAGCTTAAGTAATCTTTCTTGTTAACCTTGGAGGTTAAAAAAAAATCTGCCCTTCGATTCATGAATATCTTGCCTCTGTTTGTTTATTGCTATGAAAAGAATTATGTTGGGGAAAAGAAATAAGGAATAAAAAAAAAAATCTTTGTGTTTCTGCTTTCTCTCTTGTGTTGCCTTCGTTCTCTGTTACAGATAAAAGGAACTCATATTTTTGCTCTTCTTAGTGTCTGTAGCATCTTTGTTCCACCACAAAGCGATGATGGCAGCGGTGTCTCCAGTCAGTGGGGTAGGCAAGTAATGGCTTACAGGGAAGGCTGCCAGACAGATTCTATTTTTTAACTGTTCTTTCTCCAATCTATCAAGTTTGGACTACTCTCTGACTTGTAGAGGATTCCCACTGATCTCAGGACCTATTCATAACCATCTGCCTGCGAATTATTTATGAATGCCTGTACTCCCGGCATTACAGAAGAGCATTGCCACAGCAAGGAATAGTGAGAGGTTTGAGGTCAGCTGTGCGAGCAACTACCTGGGTAGACCTCTAAACATAGGGGTGCACATTGCATTTATTTCCAGACTCTATTGCTGGCTATTTTTCGTAGCCTTTTGTTTTCTGTCTTGTTTCTTTCCATCACAGCAGCCAGCTCTCGAGCTGCTGTTCAGAGTCAATACCTTAGAGCATTTGGTGAGTCTCACAGCCTTGCAAAACAGTACTGCAGATCGGTATTTGTTCTCTTTTTTTGTTTAAAGTTTTAAAATGTATGTTGGAGGGAAGATCTCAGTAAAAGCCATGAGCTCTTGAGCTCCTAAATGACTTAAAAGTGAGATCATTAGCAACTTAAAAGGTGGGTGCCTATCTGCATCATTAAATTCTGTAGTTCTGGCCTTTGTTGATTTGAAAGCAGACAGGGAGGAGCAAAAGTGGGACCGGCCTCATGGTCTGTGCCTTGTGTAGGGTGCAGAGCAGGCACGGTGCAGCTCCGGGTACCAGGACTCCTGTATGGAGAGGAGAGGCAGGAGCCGAGCATCCTTCAGGTGCTGCTGCTTCCAGGGCTGGGGGCAGCTTCGCCGCCCTCTCCCCATAGCTGGGTGCAGGAGCATGGCAGTACAGGGCAAGTGGCTCCCTGGTTTTCCATTAGTAGTTGCATGCAACAATTCCAAAAGATAAATCAGTGTTATCATTATTCATGTTGATTCTAAATGGCTTTTTAAAAATTTAGCATCCTTGTTTACTCAGTAGAACACAGGCTTTAGCATGACAGAGCCCTGTACAGAATGCAATTAAGCTGCTGAGTAATTGCTGCTGAAGTTGGCCACGGAGCTGCTGTGTGTACAAGGGGAAGGCTATTTTAATTCTTCCCAACTCCTTCGTTTGCCAGCTTGTTTTCTTAGCACCCTTACAGAAAGGGGAGGATGCTGTCACTGGCTGAGAGTAAGGATCAAGCGGCAGGTAGCGAAACAAGAGCAGAAGGTGTTGCATTGCTCTCTTGGGAGTCTCAGAAGCAGTCGCATACTCCGCATGGTAGAGCATGTGATGCTCCCTGGATTCTGCTCATCTGCTTTGAGATTTGTGTGTGTTATAATTACTTTTCAGGCAAAAGCTCAGTAGCCAATTTGTTACGGAATTTAGCATGGAAGTACAGCATGACCAAGGACTTGCATCATTGGGACTACTGCGTGCCAGCACAAAGTTCCCTGAGCATGCTTTTAGTTTCAGAGCTCAGTACCAATTAGCTGCTTAATGTATCTGTGAGATAGTTTGCTTTGTCATTAGAAAAGAAATCCAGTATGAGAAGTTTTGTTGGAAGAACGCTTCCTACAAACTTATATTGGAGAAGAGCATGCTAACTCCAGAATTTTTACTGTTTGCTTCAGTCATTAAGCACAGGCATGGGTTATTTTAAATAAGTGTTTTGGACATAACGGAACTCGGTAATGAAGCTTATCTAATGAAAGTACATGCTGTAAGCCCAATAAAAAATAAATGCATAGTGTATTTAGAAGAAAAGTCTAACCTCACATTCAACATAAATGTACAAGATATTTTAATTTATTGGCTCCTCCTGAGGCTGTTTTGCTTCAAAATAACCCCAACAAATGATTTCATTGTTTTAGACCCTTGTGTTTCTCAGTCGCTCTTTGACTTCGCATTGTCAGAGAATCTGAAGTGGAGAGTGCAGAAATGATTGCTGTGTTCTGCTCTCTAAATACTGTTTTTATTGTTTGTTTTTCTTTTTTGTAGGCTAGAAATGTCAACACGGGTGAGCTAGCAGCAATCAAAGTAATAAAACTAGAACCAGGTAAGTGTTTCTTGAGTGAAATAACAGGCCACTGAGACTAAGTATTTTCATGCTTAAAATACATTTTTTCAAAATCAGCTGAGTTCACTTATTAAAAAAAAAAAAAGACAATTATCCCTTTTTTCAAGTACAGGAGAAAATACCCTGTTCCAAAAAGTAACAAACATGACATGCAAGATGTAGAAGGAAAAAATGTAACTAGAGAATGGTTAAAGGAAAGCTGGTAAAAATGTCAGTGTGAGCTGGGGTTTTTGGTGTTAAGTACTGTATTTTCAACTCATGTGGTACAAAAACCTGCATAGAACAAAAGAAATGAGGAAGATAGCAAGACAGAAGAGAACTTGCCTGGTGAAAGCGTAGAGGGAGAAATTATAAGGAAGGGTGAAATAATAGGTGAGCATTAGTTGAGTATTGGGAATTGAGTAAATTTACTCAGTTTGGAATTGAGTAAATTTCCTGAAATTTTTGTGCAACCTCTGATTAAAACTTTTTTTATGCTAGATTTTTGCTTGAGCCATGCTTATGTTGTAATTTTACAAGTGCATATCCCCAACAGGTCAGTTGTAGGCCTGCAAGTGCTGTTCTGTTAATACGGCTAGACGTGTTGAACATGCGTACAGTAATTTGGGAAGTAAGATGTCCAGCCTTTTTGTTTGACTCATAACTGTTGGTGTTCTATTTACAGATTAATGATGGAGTGGGTGGTGGAATATTTGAAATATTACCTGGCTGTATCCTTAAGGTCTGTGCAGCCAAGAAGGGGAAGAAGTTACTGTTTTCTTCCATTTTTCTCTTAAATTCTGGTAGTGATTAGAAATCTTGTGTGTGTGTAAAATGCATGCACATTTAAAAATAAATAAATTCAAGATAGGACAGTATGTTACAATGTAGTTCCAAAAGCGTGTGTTCATCATGCATCTCTTATGCAAACTGAAAGTTGTGGTCTCGGATTATCTCGTCAAGTTCTGCTGCTTTAATTTTTTATGACAGTTCCCATCGTTGGAGTACGTGGCTGTGCCTAACGTGGGTTCTCAGTCCAGCTGAGATGAGTCTCCCTGTGAACTATAAAGATAAAACAGGGAAGGAAGCTGGCGTAGTGGGGAAAGAATCCCAGGACTCCGGATGAAAAAGATGTCAGCCTTTCAAATAATGCAACTTCTTACTTAGCTGACTACTTTCACTCTCTCAGAAGTGTAAAGTGATTTCCTACACTGCGTAGGACTCGCTGAATTACGCTGTGCACGTTATCTGAACAGCAGGCAGTCCGAGGATGCGCTGCAGCTGAAGGAACTTGCTCTCATGCGACGCCGACAGGGATAGTGGCTGGCATCTTGCTGCTGAATCAAGTATTTTTGGCAGCCTTTGGGTACTGAGTGGCGCACAGAGAATGAGCTTTAGTTACCCTGTGCTTGCTTGGTGAGCTCAGTTTCTCTCTTTGTAATTGTCACTTCTGGTTGTGGTGAAGGGTTGACTCACAGCCTCGTATGGGCAGCATCCGCGTTCCAGAAGTGTAGTACTGGCTTCCTTCCCAAGTTTTGCAGATTTGGGGACAGTGTGAAGGTTAAGGGCTAATCCAGGTGCTTACACTGCTTTAATATTTTGAATGTAAATGAAAGCACTAGTCAAACACTACAGGAGTCATGTCCTTTCATGGAGATACCTGTTTTTTTGTGAAAATAATTTCTTGTTTGTATTTGCATGGTTGAAGGTGTAGCCAGCATACAGCAAGCCATCAGCAATAACCCATGAATACTAAACAATGGATTGTGAAGTTACCTTACAGCTTGTGATATCAAATTTGCTTTCAGTAGATAAAATACACATGAATATCGGATTTGTGGTTGAGAAGTACCAAACTGTTAGATGACCAATATGTTAATATATGGAAAAACTTAAAACACTTGCTTAGATAATAGCTTGGCTAGTTCTGTCAGAATTTGTGTTACATTTGAAATTTGTTAACAGCCATATCTGTTAAGTGATTTGGGTTGTGACAACTGATAAATATAAGCTTATTGTCTATATCGAGCTTTTTAGACAAGAGATTTGCCTGTGGTTTAGAAACTCTTTCAGAGTTATGCTGAAGTATGCTATAGCAGTAGACTAAAAGAATTTTGATATACTTTGAATTTTCATGTTTTTGCATTTGCTTAAAGAGTCTTAAAAGTTCTTAATGAAGTTAAACAGATTATTTTAGGCCTTCAGGCTCATTTGGGATATGAAGTCCTTGAAGTTGGTAAGAATGAGTTGGTTTTGTACTGTTTATGTCTAGTAACTATGCAAAAGAACTTTAGAAATAGCATACCAGGCTAGCTATAACTTCCTATGACTTGAGACATTTCAGAGGAGCCCTAGTGTAAGATACTAGGAACTTCAAAGGAATGTTTGACGTGTTTTTAAAAAAATAAATCTAAAAAGACCGTCAAATATGTGTTATTGACATTGCCTTACATCTTAATGTCTTTTCACCTTCTCTAACTTACCTACAAAATCCCTGCATAACACCACCAAAACAAAAACATCTGGGAAACAGAGTTTTAGGTTTACAGTTTCATACGTGTCTGTCTCACTCTATACATCTGGTGAGAACCTTCTATAGAAAGATGGGTACAACCTAAGTACCAAATAGTAAGGCTCGGATAAATGAAACATCTATGTCAGTGTTTTATCTGGACATAAGTTATGTACAGTCCATAAACGTAAGTGCTCACTGAGTTTATTGAGAAGTTGCAGCAGTGTACTATCGAGTGTTTTTTGTTCAGGAAGGTGATATAATGCACCTTGGACATGTGGCCAAAAATTGCATAGTTTTGCAATGTTTTAAGAACCTGGGATATTGGCAGGGCATATGCAGATGGACACAGCGGGGCCTCGGGGAAAATACAAGAGTTTAGAAAGAGATGCAGCCCCTATTGTGAGAGGCATCCACAGATGTGAAGTCCATCTGTCCCAGAATGAGACTCATTGTGAGAATATACTTACTGCTAAACCCTTGCTAATTAATATTCATTTACAGCTGCTTTCTAAGTATGTGAAACTGGCAAACAATTAGTTTTAATTACTCAAAATGCTTATTTTATAAACATGTACTGAAAGTCTAGTTGAGATGCGTGTATGGAGCAGGCCAATGAAAATATTCATTCCTCTGCTTTTCAGGAGAAGATTTTGCTGTTGTGCAGCAGGAAATCATTATGATGAAAGACTGTAAACATCCAAACATTGTTGCTTATTTTGGCAGCTATCTCAGGTACAGTTTTTCTTTTGCTCACTTAAAAAATGCCTGTATATTGCCTTGAAAAGGACAGGTTCATGGAGTGACTTAAGCAAAACATAATTTACCAAATAAATGCTATCGCCTTGTATACTTTTTTCCCAATTTACTTATTCTGCTTGCTATGGTCTCCCTCTATAAATAATGTTTCAGTGACAATGTAGTCACATTTCCTTGGAAATGAGTTGTCATTTGAAAGCTTTGAATTTAACATTAAATGGAAAATTAAGCAGAAGTATGACAAATATGAAGAAAGAGCATGTGTACCTAATATCTTTTAAATCTATTTCAGTGAAATGTCTCTTAAATTTGCAAAACTTTGGGAAGTATAAATATTGCATAATACAGAGTTCTCAGAAGTGTTCTGACTGAATTGGTCTTCACGTGTAAAATTGTCTATGAGAACTTGAAATTGAATGTTATGGGGAAATAAAGAATTGTTGTGGTTTTTCTTTTTGTTTTGTTTTTTTCTTCCCCTTGCTTACTGGTGCTACGTTAAGTTTTAAGGACAGTCCCATACTGAAGTACCTAAAAGCGTAGACTGTGCAGCCTTTAGAAAGCACACTGGTGCTTGTGTTTTGGATTTAGTTTGAAATCTAAAAATGATTGATATTTTAGTTTTTTTCTTTGCTTTTGTCTCTTGAGCTGCACAGTAGCTTAGTTTTTTTATTAATGTGGTGTATATATTGTTCTCTTTTATTATTCCTTTGTGTAATTCCTTTTGTAAGTTGTTATGCTTACTTGTTACAAGTACAATAAACTCATGCTCCATAGAAAGTCTCAGTATTTAGAATATTGATAGCTTGTTCCTGATAACATTTGATTTTATAGTTTCTTAATAGATCCTGATAACTGTTTTATGCTAGATGTAGCAGTTGCTTGATATTCAAGGACTGGACCTTTCAATGGTGGATTTTTTGTGAAACTAAAGTTGTCATAATTTTAGTTATATCACGCTCTGTAATAAAAAGCTTTTAAAAGGCTCTGAAAAGTCATAATGTTCTGTAATGCAGAGGCTTCTGGTTGCTTTCAGGTATTTACACATCTTCTGTCTGCTTGGGGACAGCATAGATGGGACATGATAGCTCTGCACACTGAAGGTTGCTAGACCCTATTCATAATGGGAGGATGCCAGCTTGAGTTATTCATACATTTACTAGATTTCAGCAGCTCCAGCTGAAATTTTCCATGATGGCTATCTGCTGCAGCCAAAAACTCTTCAGTAATATTGGCCAAGTGCTTTAGAGATTGAGGATGAGAAGATAGAGGTGTTTACATAAGAAAAATCTGGGTGCATGAAAGCCTTTCAACAAAAATTTACTAACTTTGAAGCAGGAATATATGACAAGTTGGCTTTTGTATTTGGAGTGCACCTTTTCTGTTTAAAAATCCTTTCAATTTGGGCCAAATTTATCTTCTGAAATACTGCATTTTTTACCTTCCTTCCAGATCTGTTAGGGCTTGGGAAATCCCAATTACCGTATTCCTTGTAGCCAGCAGTTTGGTGCATATTTGCAGCGCTGCTGGAGAGCTGACTGCGTGCTCCGTGCCTCGCTCCGCCACTGTGAAGCGTTCCCTGTTTTGCTGTGGGGTGAACTGGGACAGGATGGTGAAACGGAGAGCGTGGAGTGCTTGCTTGTGCTGTCGGTGACCTTGGCACCCAGCGTCTGTGTAGTTGGAGCAAACTGGAACGGAACCAGTTGAGTGTATCGCAACTTGGAGGCAGTGCTGGGGAAGAGAGAAAGCCCTGGATGCAAATCTTACAGGAGATGTTGCATGCTGAAGGCAGGCTAATGGCGTCCTGAGGAGTTTGTTCTCCCTGCTTCGTGTGTTCAGTATCCTGAATGGTCCTGGTTGCTCCCTGAACCATGTGTTAGCACTGGTGGGGATTCATTGCATCGTTCTCAGCTTCAGCATCTTTTTAGCTTTTGTCCAATGAGTGAAAAAGTACTTTGCACGCTCACAGATGTGATTCAAGTCAATAGGATCTGTGTTTTGAATTACGTTCAGTTTATAGTCACTTCAGAGGGTTGTAGTAGAAAACCTAGTCATACTGGTCCTTCACAAACATAATTTAGCATGGAGCATGAAGGAAATTTCCAAGAGGAAAAAATGAGTTTTCAAAATAAGATTAAATAGAAATGCCCCGATGGTATGCGAACAAAGAGGAAAGCAAACCATTGATTAGCTCATTAGGTGAACCTCATCGGTGCTGTACGCTCATTGAGACGGGGTTGTGTTAGCGAGAGCGTGCGATTGTGTACTGTTTGTATTCTCATGTGCACAAAGGGAGCAAAGTCTGATTATGAAATCAACAAGCCACGCTGTTCTGGCATCCCATACCTTGGAGGGTGCTTGTTTTGGCAGCCTGAATGCTTTTTTTTAATTCAGAGCTGGTCTGTGAGCTGCATTATGCACAAGTTTGTGCGGGTGTGCGTACAGATGGAGCGCATGTACATGTAGGGACTTGGTTCTCCAAGCCTTCACTGGGAGTGCCCGCACTTCACTTTAGACTGTTTAAGGTTAATTTGAAGGTTAATTGAAATTGTGCGTTACTTGCATTCTATGCAGCGCTGGCAGGCTTTTCCTTGTGCGTGAGCAGTCAAGTCTTCATAACTGATGCATACCTTGAAGTCACGTTAAAAATTTCTTTTAGAGAATTTGTGGAGTTAGTAGTCTGTTGGACGGCAGCTTACAGCTTATTAGGTGGTAAACTTGGCAGGGGATATTGTGACTTCTTAAGGGGAGAGCATTTGGAAGCTCTGCGTTATGGTGACGAAGCTTTTTGAATGGATGTTGCGTGTTCTAAAAGTTCGGTGGTTGGGACCGGATACTGTCTCACCGTCTGGTCACACCTCCTCGGTTGTCTTCCCAACCCCAAAGCCTCTTTGTTTGTTAAGAGAGTACTTTTTTTGTGCATTAAGATGCACCACACAGGATGCCTTTTTTAACCTTTCTGCAGTGCTGGAAAGGAAGTTGTGTTGACACTTTTCTTGATGCAAGACATTAGTCTTGCATGCTCAGCAAACATGAAAGTTGTCATTATAAACCTTTCAAGAAGGCAAATTTACAAGAAAGAAGTAAGTGAGGAATGGAAGAAGGGAGGGCTTGGGCTCTGTCGTGCTGTTGGAGTTACCTTGAGTTGTTTTTCTAACACTCGAACTTCTGATGAGAATGTAACTGGTCCACTTTGTGTTTGTTTCTGGGGATAAGGTTATTTGCTTTGTAGAGACACTGACACATGCATCCAGCTGTCTTACCAGCTGTTTTTTCTAGCCAGTCATAGCAGGAACAGATTGCTTAGGATAACTAATAAAAAGATGTTTCTGCTCTTTGAGACTTCATGTGAAAACAGACTGTGAACAAACATAATTGTTGCATTCCACTTCAGTGTAAGTTTTGAGATTGAATTGATGCCTCTTCTCACGGTATTGTATTCAGGCTGGGGATGCTTTTTCTGTATAGGAAAAAAAAAAAGGGGGGGGGGTTCCTCCAGTCAGAGACTATCAAGATATACCTTGGTAGACCTAGAATTTAATTTTGGCACATACAATTTATATTTTGGCACTCTCTTGCATTCCTGCTTGGTCCCCTTCTCTTTCTTTGACAGATGGTATACTGCTTCTCTTTTGTTTGGGCAATCAAATGGCTGCCTTTGAGGCCTCTCATTGTCTGACTTTTGTTTTGCAAGTAACGTTCAATACTAAGAACAATAAGAAAAATACCATCATCCTATACTTGGCACTTCGCTGCGTGTTGTTCCACGGGCTTTTCTTCTGTTTACATATGGATTTTCCAGGCAGTCAAATTTCTGCCTTGCTGTTAGCCTAGGTGTTAGGTTGCAGACACTAAGTGGTTCTGTTGATGCTGTCTCTGTGTTGTGTTTGCTGTGCTTGCCGTATGTTCTGCAGGCCCAGACAACTGTGTACACTGTTACTGCTGATTTACACGGATCTTCACCTGTCTTGGAGTGCTTAGGCACAGTAATAAAAGGCTTGACAGTGAGCTAGAAATGCAGTCTCCTCTTCTGATGCTCTTATGTTTTTTACTTTACAGTAGGGCTTCTCTTCACTGGGAGGTTAGTGCCCAGTGAGCGAAGGTGTGGATTTACAGCACCTGCCTCTTTCACGTTTCCTACTGTGTGGGCGCTGGTGCTGTCCCAAGGCTGTGGGGATTGGTCCAGCTTTTCCCCATTTCCATGCTGGCATCAAAACAGGATGCAACCCATGCAAAAGGGTGGCTTTCATGAGCCCAGTGTCCCCATCTGAGTCCTGTATCATTGTGGGGAACAAGTAAGAGACTTGCAAATGTATCTCTCTTCTTCAAGGTTTCTTTTTCACTCTTGTTCCCCTGCTGTCATTGCTAATTCTGATGTGTTTCACAAGTTCTGACATCGCTTCTGCATCTGATTTTGATCAGTTATGTCAGTGAAAAGTCTTTATTTCAAAGTAGTAGTGCTTTAATTAACCACTATAAACCTGTGGTGTAACAGTGACTTCCATTGCCTAAAACTTCTGTAACACCTGAACGCCTTTCCCACCACTGCTGGAAGCAGCAAGGGCATTGCTTTGAGCAGCATGTGGAGAATGGACATAGAGAAGGAGGAGATTGAACAAAGACAGTTCTTCCTTGGAACAGCAGCTGTTTTAGCTGTTACCTGCTGGTGAGAAATACTAGCAACTTGCAGCCCAGGGGATAAGCTCAGCGTTTACACCGTTGCCTGGCAAAACGCTTCCACGAACATTGGCCATTGGTGTTGCCCACAGGAGTGTCTCAGCTATTCACACAAAGCCTCATCAATGCGACAAACCCCAGACCAGGGGTCAGGAGCAAGCGGCAGAGCAGTCATCTGTCTTCCTTTGTCCTGGTCTGTCCCGAGGTGGTTGTGTGTGATTTTTTTTCTCTGCCATGTGTTTTGACGGCCAGGAATGACCAGGCGTGTCCCGGATTTTCTGCTCTCCAAAATGCCTCTCTGCAGTCACACTTGTGACATCTGTCTTACCAGTGAAAATTACTAAGTGAAAATAGAAGATGAAAACCATAACTATACTTTTTGTACTCTTCCGTTCCTTTGAATCCTTCAGCCTGTTGTCTATTCTTGGAAAGCACCTTTTAATGTGGTTCAGTGAGTCAAACTGAACTGATTCCCTCTGCCAGAGAAATCAGAGCTACCCCGTGCTCCCTGCCACCAAAAATACCCACAGGTATTTTTGAGGGAAAAGACATCATCTGAGTAGTCACCCACAACATGGGCTCTACTCTGCCCAGCTTTGACGAGAGCACTAGTGTTTCACTCCATTTGTCGTGAAAGAAATTAAGTTGAAAGATATCCCTAGGGATTTTCTGTGTTTTGGGTTTGTTTCTTTATTTTGTCTGGTTGTGTTTTTAATTGTTCTGCTCTGAAAGAAGTGGAGGAGAAGTGAAAATGAGGAAGAAATAAGAACCCACTGTTACCTCTCTACTCTCAGTAAAAATGTATTTCATTTTCATAGTACATCTTTAACAAAATTTAGCACGCACATGTTTCTATTAATTCAATAAACCCTGGAATATTTTGGGTATTTCATTAGGTGTTTTGCCAGTGAATTATCACATAAAGATTAAATCATATTCATTATTCTGACTTGTACTTTTCATAATAGAGCTCGTTATGTTGTGCTTTGTGATGCTTGAGTCCTCTGACTTGTCTTTTATAGGTACAGTTCAAGTCTGACAGCTAATGAATGGTTTTGTTCACTTTTTAGACGAGACAAGCTATGGATTTGCATGGAGTTTTGTGGAGGTGGCTCTCTGCAGGATATTTATCATGGTATGTTAAGACTGTAATTCCTTAAAAGCTAAGTAAAGCTTGTTTTAAAAAATGGAGATGATTACAGTGTTTTGGAATCAAAGGGGATGAATCTTAAATTTAGTATCCATAATCATCCACTGAAGGTCAATTTTAGCTTACTTGTATATTTACGTAATTGGTTGTTTTTGTGAAACACAATGAACTATAGTGGGGTGGATTTTTTTGAGCAACAGAAGTTCCTTCCTTCCTTCATCAGTTCATATACCAATCACTACTTTTCTAAGATTGTAATATTAGACACTGTTTTACAGTAAAAATAAAAAGCTTGTATCCTGATGTGCTGTCTTACTTCATTGCCATTTTAGTTTTGAGCTTTTGAACTTTGTTTTAATATAATCAATGCTGCTCCCTACAGATACCTAGATAGATGGGTTGATTAACATGGATGCTCTTGTCCTTTTGACCTTAAGTATGTTTGTATTGCAGTAGTGCCAAAAGGGCCTTTTTTACGCATGGCATGCGAAAAGCAAAGGTGGCCTATGTATTTGCTTTAGGCTTAGGTGCAATGAGTGGTCAAAGAAACAAGGAGTGTGTGTAAATCTATTACATGAGGTCAAGATCAGTCAATTGATTGCAAGTTTTCAAGAGGCAAAATCAGTTTTAAGGGATTTTTTATAGCCCTGGAAATAAGACTTCTTTATGAAAAGATTATGCCACAAACAAGTAATGGCTCCTGTTGTTCTGAGGTGATGTTTGTCTGACAGGAAATCCATCCAGATTCGAAATTGTGAAGATTTTCCATGTTAGGTTCTTCACATCCTTCTTGCGCATAAACAGCTTGCACGTGTTTTTACTTTTAAGTTGGATGCAATTAAAACAAGGCACCAATTCACAAATTCACACCATGTTCATGGTGCAGTTATTTGTGTGGCCTTGTTGATCCCTTATATCTTCATCAGTGTTGATCAGATGAAGCCCGATCATGCCCGATAGGCTTTGTTTTGCGGAACACCTGTAGGGTAGGAAATGAGCTCATGTCACTTAAATGCCTGAACAGATGTCGTACAGGAGCCATTTCCTGTCACAGCTGATTTTTTTTGGCTTCTCTGCTAGTAGCTAGAATGGAAGGTTCTTTTCTGATCTTACTTATGTTCCAAATTCTTATTCCAATTGAACCATAGGTCTCAGCAAGTAAATCTTAAATAAGCAATTTGAGTTAATTAGCATTCAATTTCTCAAAATAAACATAGGTTTTGAAGAACCTAAGTAGTTAGGTGCTTAAATCTTATTTAATTTTTAACTCCCTACTGCTTTGTGAAACCCCATCCAGCTTTTCTGTTTGCAAGCTTCTCAGGTTTTGCAAAGGAAAATAGTGAGGACCGCATGTCTGGTCATAAAATCTTTTAACTTTGGGATCAAAGTCTGGTGACTGGGACAAGTCACAGGCCATTCCTTGCTTGTGGTTCAGTGTTTGGTTTACGTTTTTGTTCCAAATGTAATTGTTTTCGTTTAAGAGACTTGAGTGAAGTGGGACCCTGGAGGGAGAGGAATACTCTTGGGAAGCTGCTGAGACTGATCAGAGGGAGAGGGTGAGAAGGTGCTCAGTGTGGCAGGTCCAGGAGCAATAGTGCTGGCAGCTCATGCAGAAAAGGGATGAGAAGCTGCAGAGAGGAGGTTGTGTGGCTGCAGTGAGGCTGGGAGGAGAGAGCAGGTCCCACAGCAGCAGGAAGGATGGGAGGAGAGAGCAGGTTGCAAAGGGTGGAAGGAACTTCGTGGGGCTCAAAGGGGCCTGAGCACAGCTCTGAGTCACTGGGTTGGAAGTCCGGGACACAATGGGTTTGTGCAAGGGAAAAAGTTGTGCTTAAATCACTGCTTCTGTTTTTTTTTTTTTTTTCCCCTCCTAATTGCTTTGAGATTTATATATGTAGAAAGCAAGTCATTTCCATTCCAGTAGGACTAGACTTTTCTTGAGTTTTAAAAACTTTTTGGTAGTATTTGGGATGCTCCATCTGGGGAGTCCATCATTATCTAAGCACTTTCACTTTGAGACTCTTACTGATGTAAGATCCTATCAGTGTGAATGTAAAGTAATTGAGGTACGGGTCTGGAAAGGACAATATCTTACCTGATTTTGAGATTTATTATTTTTTTTCCTCACATTTCAGTGACTGGACCGCTCTCAGAACAGCAGATTGCCTATGTTAGCAGAGAAACACTACAGGTAGTATATTCTAAGGTTCTTGTGGTTGTATACAGTTGACTTCTAATGTAAAAATATTAAAAGCTAAAAGTAAAAGCTACAAATACATGTCATACCATGGAAGTGCAGTGTTTGGAGGGCTTAACATTTTTTCCCAGACTTCTGAGGAAGTCCTTTATTATAGCCTAGAACTGGTTCATACAATTGTATAACCTCAAATTATCCTGGATCATTTGAGGGAAAACTGTCATCTACTTTTGCTGTTTTTTTTTTTTAAAGTGCATTTGGGGGAGCCTATTTATTTGTCTATATTTGTAATACAAGCTAGTTATTGCAAGTTGGAAGGAAAATTTAAAGACAGAGTTTTGCATATCTGATTGTTGATCTATGCCAAAAAGAAAATAAAAAAAACAAAATGTCTGTATACTTGACTTGTTCCAGTTAAGGTCATCAGCCTCTCCTCATGATTATGCTAGCCTTCATATTTCTTTCCTAAATTAAATGTTAAGCGCACCAGTAAAACTTCATGAGGACCAGCTTTCTTTGTTGTGTCTTGCTTCCATGTGAGAGGGCAGCTCTTGGCTTCCACTGAATGCAAAGCTCTTGAATGCCATCAGTTGAGAGCTGTTGCCTCTCACAAACACTCTCAAGATAGCTCTGTCCCTGAGCCAGCTCTGTTGCATGCCACACTGATCGTTTCTCTATGCTATGCCAGAGCTTTCTGACTTGCAGGATGTGACTTTTTTTTCTTACAATAAAGTCTTGACTTACCTAGCATGTGGGAGTGTTTTGAGTTTTGAACCTTTAATCCCTTTTACTCTTCTCAGAGTATGGAGAAGTGTTTTAATAGTCTAGAATTGAATTTGTAAAATTATTATTTTTTGGGAAGATTTCTTGGCCAATATGTGTAAATTGCTTGTGAGAAGGAAATTTGCTACTTCGTATTTATTTTCTAAGTGTGATCAGTGGACACTTTTTGTGTATTTTACAGTTGTCTGTAACTGCATGCTTACTCCACACTCTGACCAAATATAATGTGTATAGTTTCTGGTATCTTGTTGTAGTTTATAATCCAGCAGTCACTCTCCCTAGTTAGAAATCTGAGAATATAGGCCATCTGTCCAAGTAATTTGTCCAATACTAATTTTGCCATCAGTTCCCTCGAGTCTGGAGTTTCATGTGAATGCCTGAAGTTAGCTTTTGATGTCCATATGATATTTAGAAACTCATTAAATGGTCTGATCTCAAAATCGCTCACTATTAGGTGTGGTTGGAATTGGTGAGACTGATTCTGAAAATACAGGTCCTGTAAATATGGACTTTAAAGTACATTCCTCCAGGCATTCCGTTTTGAAAGTGGTGGCCTCATATTCTTTCCAGGCAGTGGTAAAAGTGAGTTGTTGGGATTTTTGTGCCAGTGACATCCAGAGATTTAAATGTGAGGAGTACATGGGACTTTTCCAGCTAATGCCAATTGTTGCAATGGTCAGGTAAATACTTTAATTGCACTCTCTACCAAAAGCAAATTGAGGCCACTTTTTGGGTCTGCATGCCTGCCTGCAGTGAGGACTCTTAAAATCTATTGATCCAACTGTGTATCTTCAGTCAATTGCCTCAGAGAACCTGGGCTAAAACATCAGTGAGCAGGGCTTTTGTGGTTTGAGTTGAATTTCATCTGTGATTAGTACTTTAGCTATATTGCATCCAGACTTTCATGAACTGACAAAGAAATACCCAAAGCTATACTTTCGGTGGTATTGTCATCAGTCTGCACAAAGAAAATTTTGAAAATTTCATTTCCAAATCTCAAGTACTAAGTTATGTAAGCAAGCGTTTCCCCATTTTTCCTGTGGGCATATTTAGGACCATCCATGAAAATGCTGATAATTGAAAACGATTCTAATTTCTTTTTGAAATCAACTATGTGATGTCTTGCATGAGCTGCCGGGGGGG